>VXAB01007355.1:299078-495424 GCA_013399175.1 Odontophorus gujanensis | reverse complement strand
CACCCACCCACCTTTCTCCTGCTGTCAGCACAGAGCTGCTGCAGCTGTCATTGCACTGCAGCGTGTGGGTGAAACAACAGGGAAGGGCTTTCCCACTAGAAAGGAGTGGGCAGAGATAGCAGGGCTAAGGTGCACAGCCCCGTAATCATCCTGAGCTGTCCTTTGCCCATACCTGTCTGACCATGGTGCTGAGCAAGGAGCAGGTGATGGGTCACAGCCTGGGAGGTGCTACAGAGAGCGGGATCCTGGCAGGGCTTGAGAACAGCTGGAAGATCCCATGGCAGGCTGCAGTGCTTCCTTGTTACTCCTCTGTGATTTTACCTTGACAGAAAAATTGCATCCTTTCTTTTTCTGCTTTCAGTAATTTATAACGGGTGTCCCAAAGCTTTCGAGGCTGGCATTTGGTGGCCACAGACCAAGTTTGGCCAGCCAGCTGCTGTGCCATGTCCAAAGGGATCCGTGGGTAAGTTTCCTAGATAAAATATTAACTGTGTTATCTACACACCTGTATGGGGGGGAAACAGCAAAAAAAAGTGTATATTGGGAATGACATTCGTTCATTGAGGCTAGAGGTCACAACAAGGATCATAGAATTGTTTGAGTTGGAAGGGACCCTGAGAGGCCATCCATTCCAACCCCCCTGCAATGAACAGAAACACCTTCAGCTCCATCAGGGTGCTCAGAGGTCATCCAGCACAGAAGGACTAATACAATGCATTTGAAATAACAGACACATGCAAAGATTTTGTATCTGCGTTGTCCAGTTTTCTGGTTTCTGTTGCTCAGGCACTCCTTACACAAACAACTCAGAGTTTCTGGAGACTTATACACAGTCTTCATAATACAACTGCTGTTGTCAAAGACAAAATGAGGAAGTCTGTTTGCGTGGCAATCACTTCACTGACATTGTAGGCAGCAAGGCAGAGGTACAACAGAGCTCACATTTTTCTACCAAACATCTCTGCTCTAATCCGTAATTATTGTGGCTGAAAAATCTGTTTTACCAAGGTTACATGAGCTGCCTTGTTTTGTACTGTGAATGAACAGCAATCTGTTTCTTTTGTGTGTCCCTGAAAATGTTTATCTTAGAGAAAACCAAAGCAGATTTTGGAAAACAAGTCCACAATCTCTCCTGAAGGCTGTTCCATGGGAAACAAAGCCTCTGTCTCATTTCTAGACCCAGGAGCTCTTACCTGCTGTGAGCCCTCTTTGGGCTTCATGAGTTACAGAGGGCTATGTAACACTTCCATGTATTGCTAGGAGGAGGTCTCTGTGTGTAGATGTGCAAAAGACCAGCTCCACTTTTAAGGATTTTAGGATATGGATATATATATATTTTTTAATTAGAGAGTATTTTCATTGATAAACACTAAGAAATGGAATTTAAATAAATTTTCTCACTAAATATGTTCTGTTCTTGTTGGTGATACCAGTATCTCTTCTAGCAAGTAGTAGGCAGGGATACTCTTAGGAATTGCATACTTTAAGTTAATGTTACAGAACAATCAAAGCAAGTAATATTTATAATAATGAATATTCTAAGAAGAACCTAAGGATTAATGGTATATTCATGAAAGAGAAATAATGTAGTTATATATTGTTCTATCAACTATAATTCTGTTGTTTAGTAATTCAATAATCAGTAATTAAATCACTTAGACACATGCAACATGTGTCCAAAGTTAATTAGCACAGTGTAAGCTTTGAGTCTGATGCTTTGCAATTCACTATGAAGATTCCACAGCCAAGCATCACGTTTTAAAATGATTCAATGAATAGTAAAAGGTAATAAGTTAAACAGAAAGCTGCTCACAAACCATTTTCAAGTGACAGAATAAAATTGGTGTTGCCTGAAGTGTCTCCTGCATGCAGTGTGCAAGGATGCCAGCATATTTTGACATGAAAACAACATTTTTCAGGGTGATCTTCCTACATGGACTATTGCACAGTAATCTGAGCAGGGTTATGGTTTTATAGATGTTTACATGGTTTTTCTCATGTTTGTTGTAAGTAACGTGTCAAATTTGTTAGAGAACATTAAGGTAACATGGCTGGGACTGGTTGGGCAGTCCTGAAGCCTGCCTGACCTCCCCAGAACCTGGAGAAAACGGTTCAAGAGGATCAGCAGTCTTTAACTCTTGTCAGAAAGAAATGATGGTTTGGAAAGTGAAATTTGACAACAGAAATCTGTGGAGATTTATCTGGAACATTTGACAACGTTGTTTCATGTGTTGTTTCCTTCAGGAAATGCAGTTCGCCATTGCAACATTGAGAAGGGCTGGCTGCCTCCAGAGCTTTTCAACTGTACCACCAACACTTTTGTGGATCTGAAAGTCATGGTAAGCTGTGTTTTCTTGTGTTTAATATGATCAGCCTGTCAGGACACAGCAGTGTTTGCACATAAAGAACACATACCTGGAGCATAGCAAAATCTGCAAACAGTTTCTCTAATCTAATGAAGTCTGGCATATGTGTTTGTATATTGCTTTCCCACTAACCAAGCGTAGAGGTATGCACTACAGCTAATGTCCTGTGACTACTTGTGCTGTAGTCCAAATGACCATTCGATATGAATTGTCATATTTTCATTGACTTCCTATGGATACTGGTGGTAGGTGAATGTTTGGACTGAATGATCTTAGAGGTCTTTTCCAACCTTAATGATTCTGTGACGTTGTGACAGTTTTGATTTGCATGGGTGATAATCCAGCACAAAGATCTTTGTTTCTGGTGATCCATTGTAATTTTCCCTTGAACTTAAAATGGCGTTTCTTGATTTTCTTGTTACACTTTGTTTCTGATTGCTCATCTGTTGCTTAATTTGTCCCAGTACTAGTAAATATGTTGTTAATATTTACCCTCCATGAGAAAACCTACAGATTCTGCCTTTATTTTGTAATGGATTATCAATCAGACTCCAGTTTGAGACTCTCACACTCTATCCCTCAACTGAGTTCTTGCCCCCCCCCCCCCCCCCCCCGCGGCCTTCCCCACCGCCCTNCCCCCCCCACTTCCTATCTTATCCCTTGTGCTTTTCTCAATCGTAAGTTACATTTTCCTCTGAACTGTCCTATCCGCCCTTTCTCCAGAGAAGTACCACTTGGATCAAACAACTCCTTGGTGCTGAAGTTCAGGAAAGAAACGTTTTTTCTTCATTCTCTTTCTTCATTTTCGTTATATCTCTGGCTCAGAATGAGAAGTTACACCGCAATGAGACCGTACTGGATGGAGACAAAACCATACAGATTGTGAGAGTGCTACAGAACGCCACCAAATACACACACAGCTTGTATGGCAATGATGTGAGGACAGCTTACCAGATGATGATCCGGGTCCTACGGTATGAAAGCCAGCAGCAAGGGTTTGACCTGGCAGCAACAAGGGACGTGGAGTTCAATGAGGTAAGAAAGATACTGTATACTGTGCTGGGAATTTGCAGTTCTCCTGGAACATTTTGTGCCAATTTCAAGGTTGATAATTGAATTTCTCTTTGACCAAGAAGGAGTGAATATGATGTAGCTGCTCTAATCTGTCTCACAAATGAGTAGATCTTTTCAATTTAGAATGAGAAGCTGGCTGTACATATTTGTATGCACACAGATGTGTGTGACATGTATCATTAAAAGCATTGTTGAAACAGTGTCATACTAGCATCCAAAAGTAAAATTCCTCAAATTTAAAAATAATTGAGTGTAATATTCCAGGATATTACTGTCTTGGTCTGGTAGATTCAATTTTGTTGGAAAACTTGCCTAATTTTATCATTTTCATTTAAATTTGTAGTGAACTAACTCTGAACCAGCTACTGACTGCAAAGATTTTTAAACAATTTATCTTGGAAACACTTGAAGAATATCTATTAAGATTTGATACACTGAAAAAAACTCCACAGTATTGAGATTTTAAGTGATACGGGCACATACAAATATTGGAAATGAGTGCCAGAGGGCTTCTGCTAGTAGGAATATTCATGAAATAGTCAATTATTACTAAGAACTTGATTACGTCTAGAGAGCAAGCTGTAGCACCCTCCTTGGCAGGGGAAAATGTATAGGTGTGATGGAAGGATGTGCTCAGGCAGGCTTTCGCTTGGACACAGAGTGCTCCACAGTGTACCACAAAGTAAGGGAGCCACACCACCTCCCATGAGGTGGGAGCAGAAGGAAGCATAGCTGAGAAGATTCTTCACTGTCTTGGGCTATATGACCAATAGACAATGAGGAACTTCTGAAGCATTTAACAGTTTAGAAAAACCAAATTCTAAGAGATTCCACGTTTTCTTTCGTAAGGAGACCTTCTGCTGATAAACTTCTAACTATTGGCTCTGGGGTGAGTGAATCTCCCAGTTCAGATCTCAAGAAGGAACTGGGATTTTTAATGTGTGGTTTGGGAAATAGGGGTTTGAAAACCTCTGCTTTAATTTATTATTCCCTGCATTTGGCACCGAGCTGCATACAGATGATGTTTTCAGGAACTCCCTAAATATTTCTAGGTTAGGTCAGGAATTTGAAAACTAATCAGTAATGCTCATGAGAAAAAAGAGGTTACATCCTAGGCTGAGGGAGCACAAGGGGAGAAGGAATTTATTCTTAGGTAGTCTTTGGAGGGAGCCAGAAAAATATTACAGATCAAAAAAACCATAAATAACATACTCAAGTAGTGAGGAAGCCTGGTACCAAGTACAGCATGTGTCTTCTGCTACGGTGTGTTATTGGGGAACCATGTAGTGCTTCTCCTTCCAGATAGCTGCAGTAATAATGGCAGTCTCTTATATTCCAAATAGAAGCTTGCAACTTCAGGGAATGCTTAGGGAATATTACACCTTCCCTGTCTAATTCTGAATTAAAGGTTATGTGTATCCACATACTTCCTTCATCTATCACAGGGCTTGAACTGACTAATTCCTACCACCATTTATTCAAATTTTACCTTAAGTAAGAATTAGGTTTTCACACAACTGTGTAGTTGTTTATTACATCAAGACTGAACACTGCTCAGCACCTTTATCATTTCAGTCATTTAAGTTGCCATAGTTATCAGCTATATTAGAAATGAGAAAAGAGGAGAAAGCTGTATTTATATCCGTGGCTTTCTTTTGGCTTTAACGTATCACATTTTTTAATTTTACTGGATGAGCTCTTCAGTGTATGTAACAAGCACTCTGCTTTTCTTACCTCACATCTCTCAGAGACAAAGAAAACGGGTAAGAGCTGCAACACAGCATCAGCAGACACGAACTCAGGGGTGCCATGTGAACATCAAATAACACTTCAGTGCCATGTGGGTGGTTAAACACTGGCACAGCTGCCCAGGGGCTGTGGATCTCCTCCTTGGAGATGTCCAGAAGCTGCCTGGTCGTGGCCCTGGGCACTCTGCTCTGGGTGTCCCTGCTGGGGCAGGGCTTCGGCAGAGGGACACAGAGGGCACTGCCAGCCTCAGCCATTCTGTGGCTCTGTGGAATGTGGTTAGATTTTCCTTTTATGTTATCTTGATATTTCCCATCTTAAAGAGGCGTTAAAAATAGGTAACTATCATAGCCTCCATTGTTTTTCTCTTACCTTGCTCATAAGGAGTGTGAATAAAGATATATATGTGTGTATTCAGGGTCAGTAACTGGTGAACATATTTTCATATGGCTTTAGAAGAACATGTCTACATTGAAGTATTTAATTTTGCGTTCCCCTGAGGGAGCAATGGCAATCATTGTAAATATTCATCACTTGAAATCCAGTGCTCTTTTTGTCCATAATTTAGAGTTGTCCTTTGCTTCTCAGAATATTATCAAAGTGGGTAGTGCCCTGCTGGATCCCAACAACAAGGAGCAGTGGGAACAGATTCAGCGAACGGAGGGTGGTACAGCTCATCTCCTAAGGCACTACGAGAATTATTTCAACAACGTCGCCCAGAACATGAAGAAAACCTACATGAGACCTTTTGTCATCGTTGCTGCTAACATGAGTGAGTACCTGTATAGAAAACAGCTCCTTTGTATCAGTGCTTCAAAAGCATGTGAGACAGAGGCGCTAACTCTTGCTTTTAATAATACCAACTGAAAAACACAAGATATGTGTTGTCTAACCTATTTGGTGCATTCATTTCAAGTCAATTGAACCCTGATCTTAATTGCCATGGAGATGTTCTGGAAGATTTCTGATCTACTTTCCCTGTGGGCTGTGCCACTACTCTTTGTGGCATTGTGTTGCAGCCGTAGTAGTGATCGGATGATGAGTTGGACAAAGTTTGTGAGTAAAAGATGATGCCTTTTAAGTCTGTCTACTGTAGTTGAGTGTACTGCTTCAGGTTTTTAAAGGATTACCCCACGACCTCCTAAAGAATTACTACTGTACAAAAAAAAGAAAAAAAGCCCTGCTATTGATCATATACCTCTGAATTTCATGTGCCTTACCACCCTGGAACCTATCCAGAAACTCATGTTCATATACTGAAAGGTATTTTCTCAGAATCATCCATCTGAGCCTTCGAACAACCTCCAGCCTTGCAAATTCCATCACCAGAGCAAAATTCCTGGGATCCAGTAAATCCTTTGTGGGTCTAAACTGAGAAGGAAACGTCAGATATACCGAGACTCTTCCCCTCCCTACCCAAGTAAATGCCCTCCCTCAAACAGAGAGCAGTTCCTGCGCTTTTAGGACTGTAACGTACTTCACTGATGTCCCTACAGTACACATGCAACTGAAGAATGGAAACCATGGCATGGTTGGCCTCTTTCCTCTTTTTTTCTTGTCCTCTCTCTCTTTCATTTTGTCCCCAGGTCACTGCAGTGTGAGCTGGCCAGTGCTGGCAACAGCCCTGCACTGAGCAGGAGGTTGGGTGACCTCCAGGTGTCCCTCACAGGCAGCATTGCAATGGCTCAGCAGTTCTGTTTCTTTGTCTCAGTGATCTGAATTATTATCTACCTGAGCTTATCTTTTCAGACCTGAAGGAAGGCTTATGAGCCCAGAAACTTGTCTATTTTTCCCACCTGCACCAGCTGGTATAAGATGTGTATTTTCAGCTCTGCCTACTGACCTTCTGAGGGCTTTCATGTCCATAGTCACATGGAGAGTTTAGTATGGGAAGCTGGAATATCACAGCTTCCAGAGGAAAGCAAAGGCACGAGGCACTCAGGGTCTGTTGTAATAGAACAAGGGGAAATGGTTTCAAGCTAAAAGAGGGTAGGTGTAGGTTAGATATAAGGAAGAAGTCTTTTGTAGGGAGGGCGATGAGACACTGGAACAGGTTGCCCAGAGTTGTGGTGTATGCCCACGGATTTTCAAGGTAAGGCTGGATCAGGCCCTGAGCAGCCTGATCCAGCTGTGCTGTCCCTGTTCATTGGAGGGGAGTTGGACTAGATAATTTTTAAGGGTCCCCACCAACTCTAAGGATTCTGTGATTCTACAAAGTCCTGCATTGGCTCCAGGGGAGAAGGATTGTTGCCAAACCATGGTAGTTCTGATTCTCTTTAATAGACTATACCTAAAGTTTTCCTTCTGATTTAGGAAGATCAGAATCAAAATATTTTTATCTCCGCATTCAGAAAAATGTGTGTGCAGTGTTTTTAGATGGAAACAAAGCCCAGAATTTTTTGCAGGTTGTAAACCCTGAATTTTCAGACCAGCTCTTCCTGAGTAAAAGTCAAGAGCTTGGGAGGGATGAGGCAACTCTGTGGTGAAAGGAGTCTGTTTTCTTTTGAACAGTTTTTCCAGGTGAACATGGTGTTAATGGAGTTTCCTAATGGTTCATCTGGGAGTTGTTTTGAGGCTGGGAAAGGAATGGGAATTTGCAGATCTTAACTTGGATATTTCTTCATACAGAAACCTGCTGCAGATCACAGTTTTCTATGTAGGGTTACCCCCAGGACTTCCAGCTTCTCACTTTTATTATAACATCTAAATTGGCAATGACTTTTTATAAATGGGAAAGTTCAAGCCAACTCAGCTGCCTTTAAATATTTTGGCAGTTCGACAGCAGACTGAGCTGATGAGGTGAGCCAGAGAGTAACTGTTAGCACAGAGGAAAGGGAGCTAGAGGTCTAAAGAGTATTCCTGGGTAAAATCCAGGTTATTTTCTTTAAAATGCAAAATCAGCTAAGCTGATAGAGAAAATACATATTTCTAAAGCTGCAGATTTGACCTTCCCTACAGAAGCGAGTCTGAAATTGGAGCATGCCACATTTTTATTTGTTTGCAGTACTGTTTTCCCAGTATGAAATACTGCACTGCAAATGCCTTTCCATTGCCTCTGCAGTCCTTATAACCGTGTGATTTCCTAACTATAGCAGTGCTGAAGCACAAACTTTCAGTTGTCACTTAAGGTATTAATGGAGAGCAATTAGATTTGACTTCGTATCTGAGGGTTTAAATTTCTTCTCTGTGTCGTGCAGGTGTTTTAACCATCCAACCATGTTTTGTTTTCTTTCAGTATCACCTTTGAATGAATTAATTTTATGGGAAACTTTTTTTTCCTCCAGTTATTGCTGTTGACTTCTTTGACAAGTCTAATTTCACGGGAGCTAGAATACCACGATTTCATGAGATTAAGGAGGATTATCCGAAAGATCTGGAATCGTCTGTTGTCTTCCCAGATACTCTGTTCAAACCTTCAGACAGGAAAGGTAAAACCTGCTGACACTTGGAGGGAAGTTTTGACTCGCTCCCAAGGACGTGTGATTGATCCTTGTGAAGCAGAGAGGTACTAGGGTGAGAGCACGGTGATCACCTGCACAAGCAAGCATTATTTTGGGTTGGAGCAGCTGTGCATACCTCAGAGCCTTCTACCTGCCGGGGGCTTTATAACTGGCTGTACCTGTCTGTCAGGTCCCTCAATCTTGTGTCACCCAGAGAAGTGTGCTGTTCCCACCGCGCTGTTCCCCTGCAGCCACCCTCTCCTGTGCCCTGCAGGGATGGAAGGAGGGCGTGTGGGAGGTGGGGATACCCACCTGAGAGCAAGTGAAAGGCCTTGAGCTGGGCAGGGAAATGGGTGGCATGTTGTGGTGTCCGTGGCCCTATTGTAGCTCTGAAGTACCTGGAGATGGCTAAGAGGAAACCATGACTTACCTTAATCAAGGGCTGAGAGAGTAAATTAGGCAGTAACTATACAAATAACCATGACTGAATATCCCTGGAACGGGGAAATAGGAACACTTTTGAAAATAATACACAATAACCAGTGTTAATACACACTGCATTATGTATGTACGCACTGTCTGTATGGCTTTTTCCTCAGAAATAAGACACCTGCTTGTGCCTTATATCTTTTCTCTAAGGAAGAAGGAAATGTGAATGTTAAGAGAGATTTGCCAAAATTGGAAGCTGATTATGTGAAAGAATGAGCATACAGATTCTGTGTGACCAATTGTACTCACAGCTATCTCCAGTTTTGCCATAAATACGTGCAAAATAATAACATGGATATTGTTTTAACTTTATATCATGCACAGATATTTTATGCACTTGCTTATTAGCTGGACTAAATGGTTATTCATGATTCAATGGTTATTTAGTTATCACTTTGATAGCTATGAAATGTGTTAAAACTTTATTAAAAATGTTACACTAGAAGGATACTGAGTGCTGTAAACTTAGAGCAACATTAATATTTCTGTATCTTTGCAAAGCAAAATCACCATTTTAAATGGTAGCTTCAGTGTTTGCATGGAAGGAGTTTAACATTTGTGTTCATTCCATAGCAGTACCTACGATGAGGCCTTCAAATCAGAAATTATCCTCTAAGGCCAACAGTGGTGCACTAAGCCCTGAGGGTACGTTCACAAAGAGAAGAAAGCGTCACCCCGATGACTCAACCCGTCATACTGTTGCCATGGTCATTATATACCGGTCCCTAGGACAGCTCCTGCCTGAAAGCTATGATCCTGACCGAAGGAGCCTGAGGTGAGCATTCAGCCCGATTGTGCAGATCCCTTTCCACGTGCTTCTTCCATGCAGAGGAAGCAGACCTGTTTTATACCAACCAAGTGTTATCTGTGCTACAGTTGTCACTACAGTGCTGTCTCTTGTACTCCTCGGGCGCACTGTGGGAGAGCAACTGCAAGAGCGGAGTCAGCAGGCCTTGGGAGCTCAGCAGTGTGGGAGTACATCTGCCTCATGTTCTGACTTCTGGAAGTCTTCTGTCTGCTAAATCTGTGCTTTGCATTTTAACACTGAGATCATTTTTGTTGTTCTTCACCTTCTGCAGGTTGCCAAATCGCCCTATTATTAATACTCCTGTGGTGAGCACAGCCATTCACAGTGACGGGGAGCTCCCTCCCAACCTGGTGGAGAAGCCCATCATAGTGGAGTATGCCATGCTGGAAACGGAGGAGAGAACAAAGCCTGTCTGTGTCTTCTGGAATCACTCCATCATGTATGTCTCTGCCTTCTTCAGGGCTGTGCAGAGCAACTGTTTTGGTAGCAGAGAGCTAGGAGGATAATTCTGGAGGAGAACCTTTTTCACTCAGTTTACTCAACTGAGATATACTTCCTGGTGGAGCCTAGTACTCACTTCCCGTTAACCTGAGAACAATAAGAAATTATCATCTCTCATAACAACTCTTCAAACAAATGGCTGACCATGTGGTTTCTAACAGATACAGTGCCACCATGTCTTTCAGCAGTATTATCCAAGAGTAATAAATGTCACAATCTCCATCTGTTTGCCCATTCTTTTTGCCTGCATGTGTACAACTAGACAAATGTAGCCTAGCTCCAATATCTGAATTCATGACTCACCTGAGGTCCCTTAATCAGGACTCCCATTGCTTCCTGTCCTCTTCTTCAAAGGGCATCTCTGGAAGAATGTTCAGCTTTTATATGGGCTGAATCTTCTCCTGCCACCTACTAGTGACTATGGATGGAGTGCAAGGCAAGCAGGCAGCAACCACTGATGCTTGAGACAGGGCTAGTGCAAAAAATAAATTAAAAAGCTAATCGTGGTGAAAAGGAGATAAAATATTAAGACTATAAATCTCAGAAATCATTTTTGAATCAGAAGTCAACTCAAGGAAAGTGGCACTGAGAAGAAGCAACTTTCCTTTCACCATCTATTATATATCTTTTTTCATTTGTTTTAGTGAAAAAAATGGAAAAAAGAAATACCTTATTCAAAACCTTAGACCTCTTGCTGTTGTTAATAAGCAGACGGTACAGGACAACAAGCATAAACAGAGAGTGAATCTAGGAGAAAAGTATGAGGGAGAAGATGAAATATTAAAATATGACTCATTTAGGTATCTTATATTCAGTAAGGTTAAAAATACAGACTTAATTAGTGAAGATCTGAAAAAATTGTAGAATTTTATATACTAATGTGTCTTTTGTTGGGCGTATGGGATAGTGGAAGCAGTGTGGCCCTGCTGGGGATACTTCTGGAGTGCTGATAAAACAAATGAAAATGTATTGAGAGGCAGCAATCCCTAATGATCCTTGAGGTCCCTTCCAACCCAAGCCATTCTATGATTCCATGGTAGCTACATGTTCATCAAGTCAAGATTTTGTAATATTTTAAGTATTTCATATATAACCGTGAAACCGTATATATAGCAAAAGGATGGTATTGTCAGCCCACACTTGGAGGAGTAGCTGTTACTTATTTTCTAATGGCCCTAAAACTCTAGTAAACCTATGGAAAAACACGCTGAAAGGTAATATCCTGTGTTGGAAACAAAAGAGCAAGCTAACGTAGGAAATGTTTGCCTCCTAGTCAAAACCTTAAGGAGATTATATCATTAAAAGAATCGAAGAGGCAAACAGAAATGTATTTTGTTAGCAATAATAAACTACTCCACTTGCCTGCTTGTAAAGAAGTCTGAGATTGTATCAGCACAAAGGTTAGATAAGCAATTTCTTGATGTGCTTCTGTGTACAGATGATTCTGCCAATTATGAGGAAATGACAAGTCCCTTTTTCATAAGTTTTTAAGCGTTGTATGGGCTTGAATAACTCATTAGGTCTGATTCATGATTCATCCATTTGCTATTTGCTGGCAACTTCAATGGCATTGTTGTCTGTGTTACATTTTCCTACAGCCACAATTATAAAGGAGCTTATAGGGTAATAAAAGAGTTTTTCTAAAATGTGAGTACTTCTCAAGAGAAAGTGACATTAAAACTATTTAACAATTATTCTGTTACTGAATGTAAAAGATCACCTGTGTAATCTCTTGAGGAGAAAAACACTTTCAATAATTGCAAAATAATTTTTCTTACTCATTAACTTCAGGATAGAATAATTTAGACACCAATCTTTTCTGGAGTTAAGCTGAATAGGGTAAAAGTGTTAAGGGATTGGTCCCTCCATGATGTTAATACATTTTCTGATATAAAATATTATCTCTTGGTTTTAACTTTCCTTGTCTACTTTCTAGAGGAATACCGTGATGAAGTCATATTTTTGCTGAAATATATTTCATGTAAGAAAGCTTTACTAAGTTTAGGGAAATAGAGATGCCTGAAAAACGTCTGTGTGGTTTTGGTATTTTTTACCTCATACGGTTGCTATGATCAGTTTGCTCTGAGCAATCACTTCCCCATATTGCTTGTATGATCACTGACATAAAATGAGGACTTTTAAAAATTATTTTTAACTCAAAACAGATTATGGCAAAGTCACAACAGCTGGCAAGCAATATTTCAACTCAGGGCTTTTTTAAGTTGATTATATTGTCAGACAGGTGACCGCTGTAAATATTTCTTTCTTGATACTTAGAGTCCTCTCTGTTTGTGGAGTAAGAACTATCTTGGAGAGCAGCAGCAGCAGGAGGTGAGGATGAGATCTGAGGATGCCTCCCATAGATACCTTTTTTTCCCCACAGGACTGGCGGGACAGGTGCTTGGTCTTCCAGAGGATGTGAGCTGTTTTCCAGAAATCAGAGCCATATTGCCTGCCAGTGCAACCATCTGACCAGCTTTGCTGTCCTGATGGACATTTCGAAGCGAGAGGTGGGTGATCCCAGGCTCATGCCCCAGTGGGATTTTCAAGGGTTTTGGTCTTCTAGGGCCACCAAGGAGCTTTGCAGCTGGTCAGTGTGTGACACAGCCTGCAGTGCATATCTGTGCTAGCCTTTGTGGCAGAAGGCTGTGCAGAGAAGGGAATGACATAAGGATTATAGGTGCATGATAGTTGTTGCTCCACTTGATTTTAAGTACATGTAGAACTACAATGGCAGGAACAAGGATGTAAGCTCCACAAGTTTTTTAACATTTCAGGACAGCCTCAAGAGGGGCAGTCTACCTGAGGTACACTAAGATTCTCACTTAGCTCCCTGCTCCTTCTGGATACTGCCCCTGCATGCTCAAAATGTTGAGTGACTCAAGAGGTGGCATCACCCACTCCTCTTGATCTGAAGCAAATCTGTGCATTGACTCAGTAGTAATGAAAGCACTGACTTCCCAAGTAGTAGGTCTGACTGGAGGAAAAGAAAGGAAAAACTCAGAGGTTCTGTCAATTTCTCTTCCTACAGAATGGGGAGGTACTTCCTCTGAAGATTGTCACCTACACAACTGTTTCCATCTCATTGGTGGCTTTGCTGATTACATTCATCCTGCTGGTTCTGATCCGCACACTGCGGTCCAACTTGCACAGTATCCACAAGAACCTGGTGGCTGCTCTGTTCTTCTCCGAGCTTGTCTTCCTCATTGGAATCAACCAAACAGAAAACCCGGTAAGAGTTACTTCATCCTTATTGCGAGAGCTGTCAGACTTTAAATCAGGGGCTCATACTGTTGACTTTTGTCTGCTCATGTCTGTTTCACTTTCTCTTCTTTTTTACTTCTGCTTGGCCCAAACAGTTGTATAATGTCAGAAATAATGTATTTTTTTGTATATTTTTTATGACAAATAGCCATGCTAGGAAATAGATCCATATGTTATTTTCACAAGCGTGACAGCAGTCCTGTTGAAAGCTTATCCTAGAAACTGAATCCTGAATTCCAATTTCTTCCTTCCTTTCCATCAGTATGCATTCTGTCTTGCTTTGCCTGTTCAGTAGGAGTCTCTCCAGTTTCTCCTGAAGCAGGTTCTCCACAAACCCCAAATGGCTTCTGGAGTTGACGGGTAGATTATCAGCGGTACTCTACTGTGCAGGTGTTCAGTGCATGCTGCATACCTGTTCTGGAGAAACCACTTGCCAGGCATGGGACAGCTTGCCACATTCAAGGATCAGTAGGAAACCTGTCACTTTGCCTTGTGCTCTCCAGCCACTGTGAGCCTTGGCTTCAGACTTTCATACCTGTTGCCAAACGTTGGTGCAGAGACCTCCAGCGTTCTGCACATCAAGAAACATGAGCCACGAGTGGACCGAATGTGAAATACACAGCACACATGTTCTGTCTTTAGAACTTCATTGCTATTTTATCTCCGTAGTGTTATATGCAGTATTGCTCTTAATTCTCAGTATTGCTCATCTCAAAAGTCGTGGTTGCCACACAGACAGGTAGGAGACAAACAGGCAAGCAGTCCAAGCTTCTCAGCCTCCTTTACCAATCAGACAGCAGACAAATGGGCAATGAGACGCAATAAAAATTCTGTCCTTAGCAGATATGAGGAATATACAAAACAGGCTGCCCAGAGAGGTGGTGGAAGCCCATCCCTGGAAATGCTCAAGGTGAGGCTGGGTGGGGCTCTGAGCACCTGGTCGAGCTGTAGGTCCCTGTGCATTGCAGGGGGGTTGAACTAGATGAACTTTAAGGGTTCCTTTCGATTCAGATGATTCTATGATTCTGTGCTCTTGAGTTATGTCTAACTTCAGCTTCTGGTAATTGGATGCTGTTGAGACCTTCTCATAATACATTTGATAGACCTCTTGTCTTCCCTAGAACCCCGCATTCAACAGCATTTCAGTTAGAAAACTAAGTAAAAGTGCAGTGCTTTAATTTCCTCAGTTTCTAAGATTCATATCACTCTGATGCCTTTTTTCAGGGCTTTCTTCCCTTCTTTTACCTGTTTGGAAAATTGTCAGTGCTAAACTGGACAAAACTTTCCATCTCACAGTGCCACTTCCAGTCCCATATTCTGATATTTCCTGATATTCCAGTCAGCTGCTTTACAGTGAGGCCTTTCACAGTGACCTGCCATGAGATACGGCCTCACATCATGTGTGACCTGCGTTGTCTTTGTCTAATAATATATGAGTTTGCATAATACAATAACTGTTTCTCAAATGAGCTCACCTGCCCAAGTGATCCACAGCATTCTGTGTAACTT
The DNA here is from genome assembly GCA_013399175.1 of Odontophorus gujanensis. Lineage (NCBI taxonomy): Eukaryota > Metazoa > Chordata > Aves > Galliformes > Odontophoridae > Odontophorus > Odontophorus gujanensis. The sequence goes on along the minus strand of VXAB01007355.1, from coordinate 480,227 downwards.
GACCTTTCTCTTGTCTTGTTGAGCACAGCACTCATTTTTCACTGTGTTTCACTAGCAGAGTTTATGTGCTTTCAGTTCTTGGACATGAGTACTGTGGTGCAGAGGAACGAGCCTAGATGTCTGCAGCACCTTACAAAACTCAGGTAGTGAGAGATGGCTTCTCAGCTCCAGATTCCTTTTGCAGTATAGTGGATCACCAAGCAAATACTTTTAAGAGTAGTAAAACAGTTCGCTTCAGCAGTGCCAGAACTACTCCTGGTTGTACTTTGCAAGGTTTTTCTCTTCTGTTGCTTCCCATTTTCAGTCTTCAGGGCTGCAATCCTGACCTGTGCTGTCCTGTCCAGGGCTTGGTGAAACAACCCAAACCCTTAACCCACTTATGATTTAAGTTGCAGAATGCATTTCATGGAGCAGGAAGCTGCTCCTTACAGCCTACCCAGTCAATCTGAGAAGTTAGGAGGGTCGTAAGCCATGTCTACTTGAGACAATTACTCATCTGTCTGTATGGAATGAGAGTTGTCTAACGAGTCATGCACTGATGAACATAAAGAGGGAAAGAATGCTGGAGCACAAATAATGCTGCGCTGCTTGGCACCCAGCCTGGCTTTTATGGGTTTCTGTGAATTAACAGTCACATTTCTGGGTGAGGTTTTAATCTTTCCCTGGACAATTGATGGAAAGTGATTTATTTACTTTTTTTTTCTTACCTGAAGAAGGTAATATTCAGGGCAACAGTCTACTCATACATATGTGCCACTAGAAACAATAAAGCCCCGCTTACGTAGAGGGAGGAAAGACCTTTTATTTGGTGAGACATTTTTTCAGTACCACTTGACACTGTAATAGAGCTGATACAGTAAGTGAATCCAGAAAGCTGGCGATTATAATATAAAATCCTCAGCAAAGTTGAGCAGGGAAATCTGAGTTGTGGTTCTGAGCACTATGCCATGCAAGAGCACTAAAATGTCACACCAAAATCGGAAGCCAGAGACAGTGCCACAAAAGAATCAGAAGCACAGTGTAAAATATTTTGAAACAAAAATTGCGTGGTTACTCAAAGTGCTCTTAACTCAAGCTTATCCACAGATCCTTGGCAGGGTCCTTTGCTTTGCCCCTCAAACGGGCAAATGAATAGAGCTAATGGGATATATTTTATCTTGACTGTAGGATGCTTGTGGTCATTTTTATTTTCAGCCATCAAACTCTTCAGCTGGGAGGAAAACTTGGTTGGCAAATATTGCAAAAGGTATAAGCCTGTGAAGCTCGGAGGGTTCAAAGTAGCCATTTTATCACAAAGTTGACTTCAGCTGCCAGTTTGCCCTCCATAGCTATTTCTCTTAGTCGTATTCTCTTTGATTTCCATGAGTCCTTCATTTTTGCTGCTCTCTGACTGTAGTACGGCCAAACACTCTCATCCCTACCTGCTTATTAATGCAAGTTCCCTGACTCTTTTTCATACAATTTCTGTTACTCAATCCTGAGTTATTATCTCTTTATATAAATCATGCCAGCTCTTCAAGAGCTGCTTCCTCCTTAGTATTCCTTATACCTGAACTCTAGCCTTAGTGTCAGAGATCCTTGTGGCATGGTCCCACAGGGACGAAATGGCATGCTGCTCTTATGCAAGAACATAGAATCACATCAGACTGGAACTAGGACTTGGACTCAGTGATCCTTATGGGTCCCTTCCAACTTGGAATATTGTATGCTTCTGTAAATTTTACCTATTTGAGAGGGACATTTCATTCAGCTGGTAAGAAAATACCTCCAAGAAAGGCTGGACTTCTTTGACTGAGGTCTACAGTTCATTTTTTTGCTCATATTAAGCATATTCACTCTTCCTGAAACCTCACTGATTTCTCTCCTTATACATGGGGTTTTACTAAGCACGGAGGACCTCAGATGAAAATCTAAAATCTTTCTCACACTTCCCCTCCACCTCTGCCAAACACAGTTTATTTACCAATATCACCACGACCATTGTCCTTACCTTAAAACAAAGCAGAACTATACAAAAATGGTGCAGTTCCATGGAGAGACAGTGGAAAGAGCAAAGTAGCAGAAAAACCCATGGACTGGCCCTTGGTGTGGGAGACACCAAGTCAGTGCAGGGACCACTCAAGAACAGTTTGTTGACTCTGCAACTGGACTGGTCTGGTTGGTGCAGTGAAACCCACTGTTGCTGAATTTGATGGAACAGTGTTATTCAGGAGAGACTCATGAGCGAGGCAGGGCAGAGGGTCTACAGCCTCTGCAGGGCATCTCCACCTCCTGCTCTGCACCAGGAGGAAGAGCCAGGAGCTCTGCCAGCACTGCTCTGCCTGCAAGCAGAAGGAATTCAGACAGAAGGGCCAAAAGCATCAAGTGGGCAGCAGATACGCACAGGGAAATGAACCACAGAACACATGGCAAGGGCAAGGCAGTGACCAAAAGCATATTGGACCAGTAGGGTAAAGCCAAAGCATGTTCAGAGCAGGTACATAACAATATAAAAAAATTAGCTTTCACAATATGCACAGCTTTTCTGAACCTGAGTAAAAACAACAGAAATGTAAATTAATGGCAGTGTGTTCTTTCTGCCAAACCCTTCCTATCACACTTCTCTCTATCTGCACTTTGAGGTCGGTGACTCACCAGGCTGCATATTTCAGAAAAGCAGCTCTAATTTCCTTGCTCTTTCCCTTCTGCAGTTTGTATGTACAGTGATTGCCATCCTCCTGCACTACTTCTACATGAGTACCTTTGCATGGATGTTCGTGGAGCAGCTCCACATCTACCGAATGTTGACTGAAGTGAGGAACATCAACTTTGGGCACATGCGGTTCTACTACGTCGTTGGCTGGGGCATTCCTGCCATTATCACAGGTACCCTCAACCACTCCAAGGCAGCTGTGTTTGCTTTCCCTGCCATCTCTCTTGGCCAGATACAGGAAAGTGACCCCATCCAAGATGGTTATGGATGCATTCAGCTGCTGTTGTCACTGGAGTGCTTTCATGCATGATGTGTTGTGACTAGTAGAAGGGACTGGAACTTGGCAGATCTGCACCCCAAATGTCTGCTGTCCCAGCTGAAGTGATACTGAGGGTGTTACAACAACATAAACATAATTGCACCCGGATTAAAGCAGGACTAGTTAACATTGCTTGGCTGTGAGCGTGGGTTTATTTGAACTACTTTGTAGTCATCCTAAATAGTCTTTCCCCATGCTGGTAGGCATATGCATGTCCATATCCTTGCTGGGATATGGTCACAGTCTCTGGGGAGATGGCTGTAGTGGCTTCAGAAGTAATGCTACCCATGGGGCATTGCTGTCCTTCCCTGGGCATTCCCTCTGCAGTGCCCACAACCAACAGTAAACACTCCCTGAAGAGGATTTCAGCATCTCTGTTTTACTTGGCATGAAAATGAGCTGGGAATACTCAAACAGCCTTTTACATCATTTCAGACAGAAAAGCAATAACTTTCAGTTGAGGAAAAGTAATGAAAAGCTGGAGGCAGAAATCTTTTAAACTGGTGCAGGGTGTTCAGCGGAACCCATCTATCTCCGCCCGCACCGTTCCTATTTTTGCAGTCAGACATTTCCAGTGCTACCCTGAGCACATGGTGCTGCCTTAATGCAGGCAGACAGCTCCTTGGGAAGTGCTTTGCAGAATATTTGGAGGGGAGTTTTTTGCTTCAGCTATTTCAGCATGTATCTTTTGCCATATGGGAAATCAGATCTTCGGCAGACAGTTAACTTTTCCTCGTTTATTTTTACGGATAACAACATACTGTCAGCAGTGACAGAGATTTAGAGATCTTTCCAATCAAATAAATAGCTATCAATCATATACACTTAGAAAAATATTGTGGGACAGCTTAGACTTTTGAAAAAAAAAATATATATTTTTCCATGTGACTTAAAGGAGAATAATATAAAAACATAGTATGGGGAGGAAGAATGTCCTTTCTGGAGACATGCTAAGTTTTTTTGTGTCAAACTGTGTGTAAATACTTTTCACTTCCATCAGTTTATTCAGGATGCTGTGTAAGGTCCAGAGGGCTCCACCACTCTGGACATACCCCCAGAACTTCAAATAGAAAATGCCTTTCTTTTCTATAGCATTTCAGACTTGTGCAGCTGTTACCAGCACCACTGCAATATCTGGAGGAATATTCAGTACCGTTGGGTGGTAGGCAGCATCACTTCTGGTAGAAAAGAACTATTATCACCTGATGGAAGGAAACAGTTTGCATTTCAGAACACATAGCTCTTCAGTAGTATTTCATCTGAAGGATTTTTCATTTCTTGTTTGCTTTCCCATTAATTTTAGTGAATTGAGAGTGTCCCAGTTGCAGTGTTATGTTGTCTGTACATTACAACTGCACCACTTCCCCATTTTTCTGATGAGAAATTGTTCCCTTTAACATGGAACAATTTTTCAGTATTACAACTATATATATGTTACGAATTACGGCTCCAAGGTGCCTCTTGTACCATAAATTCTGAATCCACTGATTTACAGTTAACTTAAATAAAAAAGTCAGATACTTATTACTGAAGGAGTCAGAGGATTTTGTAGAATCAACAGTGAATCAAGAATGCTAAGCCATTAGTTTGACCTTCCAGCTTTAGAAATCATCTGAATAGAAATTAATTTCCTTATAAATCGTGCAATTGGGATTTCTTGCCCTCGGATAGCTTTGTTACTGTGCATGTTCCAAATAAGTTTCTGTTAATAATTTTAAAGTTTATTATCTAAAGGAGGTTCCAACTTCCTAACATGCATTTTGAACACCATTTCTTTTAAATTTCTTGATGAGAGAAGGATTGTGTATGTTCTTCAATATGGGAAAGAATTTTAGTCTTGGTCATCCAAAGGACACTTTAATTTTATTTAAAAGGTAACCATGTAGCCCAGTGCATTTCCTTTGCAGATATCCTGGAAAAAATGAACCTCTGGCAGCAGTCAATTTAACCTGTTATTCTTTTTTTTCCTCTTCATATTTTTTATGCTCGAATTGACATTTGCTGTGAACTGGGACATAAAATTCCTAAAGGACCTGTGAAGGGACCAGGCTATTTACAAAAGGGAAACCTGAACTTCAGGGGGAAAAAAAATCTTAGCAAAATGTTTACGTAAGGAGCAGTCCAGTGGTGAGGAACCACATTTAATCACTCCATACAAAAGCAAATTTCTGTGAATAAATGTAGGTTTGAGGGTGAGAGGAGGCTTATAGCCATCAAAAAGAGTAAGGATGTGGAATATTCCTCTGGGGGGAGCAATAGTGGAATTTGCTTAAAGCAAATTAAATTCACTTTAAGTTGGCTCATTTTAAGATGTAGTTTGATCCATCTAGGAAAGGGATTTTATGACTTCCTTGCCTCAGGAACAAAATTCTGGATTTGACATCCAGCAAGACCCCTCTTTGTGGCAGCATGCTAACTGGCTGGCACACACTTGCAATAAATGCTTGCCGTCAAGAGCTCATGTTAATACAAGTTCTTACATTGTCCTTAAATCAGTATACCCCAGATCATACTTTTTGCCAGATCTCAGGATTTGCTGCAATTCCTAAGCAAGGTGATGAGTCAGGAAAGAGGTAAGGCTGATGTGCAGTCGCTGCAGGGCCTGCAGGAACTTAGAGGGGTCAAAATGTGCTTCATGATGTGCTCCTGGCATGTTCATGGGGTGGGTGCTGGGCTTCCCCAGCAGAGCATCCCCAGTTCCTGTGGGCATCATGGAACTGTCTTCAGACCGCACACTCAGGGCGTTTAATTGGCATGCAAAAATGTTCTTTATATTAAATTGCACTGGCTTAATTCTGCCTTTGGGTGAAGTGTTACTTCACATATTGTTGACTCCAGTAAAATTTGAACCGCCTACCTGAAGACTGCAGTTTGCCCCATGTGTTCAGTGGGGAACTTTAGGGTGGGATTTTGAGAGTGAAAAAATACTGCAGTCTGCCAGGTACTCTTAGAGCCAGATGTTTGGTCAAACTGTAGCATAAGTCCTACTAATGGGGAAATCCAGTCCTGGGAAACAGCCTGTGTCTATAGAATTACATCTGTATAAAATACTTTATGGTCCCTTAATCATTTATGGCTAATTCTTTCTGGATGGCAACTGCTGAAGGCAGTGGTGGTAGAGCCAATGGGAACAGAGAGAGAGAGACCAGTCCTATCTCGTTCCATACTTCAGAGAAAACAGATCCAATATCCACCGCTCTGCTAAATAGCCAGTTTAATTTTCATGGGCCATAGGCCTGTACCAGATGTGAACGTTGGCCACGTGCCAGTTTTTATTCAGTAAGAGTAAAACACAGCTCTCCCTTTTTTTCTGTGTCTTTTTGTCAGAGCGCACAGACTTCAACTTGGGACGGCGTTTATTAATAGGCACAAATCCCCACTGCAGAGAGCAGTGCTGCCACGAACGTTGGATGCCTGCTTGAGGCAGGTCATATGCTCAGCACAATAGGTGCCCCTGGTGCCCACACAACGTGCTGCAGCCATTTACCATATGTCATTGGCTGAGGGCCTTGTAGGGATCGATTTCTGCCTCTTGGAGAAAGAAGAACTCTGCAGTATTTTGCAGGCCAAAGACAGAAATGGCAGTTGTTGCCACGGGGGCAAGGTGTAGGGCACAAAATCGGATAGCACTGTAGACTGGGAGATGTTGGACTCTGAGATTCTTTCTCAGAAGTTTCCAGGCTTTGAAAAATAAAACAATAATAGGTGTGTTCTTAACTTGGTTGCCTTGGGGCATTTAGCAAACTCCATTTCAGGCAGTGCTGAAAGCAGTGTGAGGTAGTCACTTACCTGGGTTTGCAGGTCAAAATGAATCAGCCTCTGCTCCTGAGCTCAAGCAGTTAAATCCTGTGAGTTCCCAAGGTCCTTTGTCTCCAGTGTTATTTTAGTGACAGTAAGCTCACAGCAGTTAAAAATGCACTTTTTTTGTAGTGTAGACATCTCCTTAGTTATGATTCATGTCATTCTGCTGTGTAGGCTTATTGAAATTCCTCAACATGTCACTCACCCTGGAGGCTTCAGCACTGTGTGTGAATATGGCTGTAAGACCGTGCTGGAACAGAATTAACTTGGGACTTGCATTTACTATAGATTTATGTAGCTGAACTTTATTCTGATAGGCAAAACTCAATAGTGTCATCTGATATGGGATAGCCAGTGTAAGGGTTTTGATTTACGGAAGTTTTATTTTAGTATTTGTCTAGATTTTTATTTCCAGGATTGTCCTATTGAACACATTTTGCCATTTTAATTTTGTTTGCTCGGCAGTGATTTGACAATGTTATTGCTGTACCTGGTTATACAGATCTCATCAGCAACTTTCTGATGACCTGTCTCTCCCTTCTGTGGCTCAGGGCTTGCCGTTGGGCTGGATCCACAAGGCTATGGGAACCCTGATTTCTGCTGGCTGTCTGTTCATGACACCCTTATCTGGAGTTTTGCTGGGCCCATTGTAATTGTTGTAGTGGTAAGTATGGTGGAGTTCACATCCTGAGCTGTCTCTTCCATTCTACTACCTTTTCTTTTGTGTTTTGTCAACCAATAATCACAGTCTGAAACAGCAGTATTCCTTGTCTTAGAAGCCGGTATACTCAAGCTTGCATCTTCTGCTTGAAGAGATAACACGTGATCTAAGCTTCTGGAAATCAGAGGGCTGCCAGTGCAAAGATTGTTTGTGGACAGTCTAGCACTGCAGCTAGAAAGGTGCTTGTTTTTTCCCATTTGCTTTGTTCCGTGTTTGAAACATTGGTTGGGTAGCTTGTAAAACAAGACAGTAAAATGAGCTACAACTAGTTACTTCATTCAGAATTCCTACAGAAATATTAAATAATTCCAGTTTTAGGTACTCTGAAGAGTTGGAGTTTTTTCTCCGTTAAAGCTTCTCTCTCAGAAGATGCATATACATGTGACTGTATCTCGTATACCACGTGCAGTTCTGGTCACTCCAGTAGGAGTGAAGTACACCTGGAAGTGGTGTGGAACGGGGCTGTGAGTTACCTGAGTCATGGGACAGCCCCCACTGAGGAGCAATTAAGGGAACTGTGAGCCTTCAGCCTCAGGAGAAGAAAGCTGCAGAGAAGAGGATGGGAAGAAGCCTGTAGTAGTGTGGTAGCCTGGAAAATATAGCTGTGAAGTGCTATTCAGTGTCTTCTCCAGTGCAAATAGGAAGAGGAGGAGGCAGATTCAAAACAGGATGAGCTACTCCATTGCTCTCTGAGGAGATAGAAATAGGATGATGATGATGGTAAGCCCTACATGAGCTAAGAAATTGAGTGACTGAAGAAACTGACAACACAGGTTTTCTCTGTGAGTGATAGTACAAGTGAACCACCCCACCTAGTGTATCCCAACCCTGGAAATCAGTGGAAGCTGGAGGGGCTTTCTGAGGAGCTATTACTGAATGCTTGCTCTGTTATTATATTCTTATATCCTGCTTTGGCCTCAGAAGAAACAAGGTGCTGGGTGAGTAGACTGTGGTCTTGATAAGGACAACTGTTCTTGAGTTCCTGTGTTTCATTCAAACCTCCTTGCACAGGGCAGTCTTACCATGCTTCACCCAGAATCCTAGAACAATCTTGACTGAAACTTGGCTTGAAACGAGATCGGTTTTGGAATCTGAAGAGACATGTGGATTGAAGGGAAAATATTCTCGGCACTCCAAACCATTTTAGGCTAACAATCTCATTGTCATTGAAAAATGAACTCTTAACAAATTTTGAAAAAAAAACTCATGCTGTTATTTCAATTTCCCTTTCAGATAAATACTGTCATCTTTATACTAGCAATGAAGGCATCGTGCAGGCGAAGGCAACGTTCGTTTGAAAAAACTGGAGTCATGTAAGTTTGGGTTCAAAGAGCTGTAGAAGAGGTTCTGGCCAGGAATAATAAAGGGATAGAACTACCTAAAAGTGAACGTCAGAGTTGGAAATAAGTAAGATATTTGGAGAAAGAGCCAGTCTGCATTGCTAGAAGAGTTTGGAATCTCTTTACCAGTGCCTATTCCTGGGGTTCCCTTGGCAGCTCTGTAAAAACCTCCCCCACGTTGCTGTGCACCACTGACAGGTGTAGGCATGAGAGGAGAGGGAAGAGCGAAAGGATTGGTTTCCGAATGGTGTCATTACAGTCCTGCCATGTCTCTTTCCTCATGCTGCCTGCTAACACTTCACCTCACCCCTGGCATTCTGGGGTTGGGGGGGTGTCCTCCTGCTCACCTGTGGCTCAGAAACGTCTCCTTGATGCATACCAGGATGACTGGCCATGTCAGGCTGGGACCCATTGAGGTTCCTGTGCTGTGGACTGGCCTCCACCCCCAGCCATTTTGCTGTGGGATGAGTAGAAATCCCACAAGCTGAAACCTGCTGCCTTTCTTAGCTGTTGTGGCAGCATGTTCCCATTAAGCCTTATTTTGCCCAAAGCTCAGAAGTTGCCTGTGAACTGCAGTGTGATTATGGCAAGACAGCCCCTTTTTACAAACAGGTAGCTGTATAAGATTTCAAAAGGCTTTTGGTAGCTATTTACTCAGCATTAGATCTCAGTTTTTGGGGTTTTTTTTAAGTTTCTTTCTTAAATCTCCCTAAGCAAATGGGGTATAATTGCTACTTAATGGTAGCTATTTTACTGAGAATATGAAACTTTTGCCACTAGAATTGTGACTTTTCAAACTGTCTGTATAAATCATGTTTTTAAGCAAACATCCACTCCCCTGAGTGCTCTTGATCCAAAGCCTTGGGCTGTAATGTTGAGAAAGAATGTGAATGTGAACTCAACAAACAGAAATGAGACGGACCTGGCCATTTACCGCCCAGATCTCTGCCTCAGAGTCAACAAGACTGAACAGCAGGGCTTGGCGAGCAGCCATGTTTGTTGGAAGATAACCCTAGAAACAGACTTGAAAAGAGATTGCCTTTTTTTTTTTTTTAATCTGAATATCCTAAGTCATTGTGGCACATAGCACAGGGAGAGGGCTGGGAATTGGAACCTGTTGAGCACTGCCTCAAGGGCCCCTTCCATTTGCTGAACTGCAGGCATTTACTCCTCACCAGATCCGTGTGGGCTCTCAAGAAGGATAGGGCACTTTTTGTCATCTGTGTTGAGAAACTGGGCTTTCTTCTTATCTCCTTCTTGCTGCAAATGCCTGCGTGTGCTTGCTTTACAGCTCAGTGCTGCGGACAGCATTCCTGCTGCTTCTGCTCATCAGTGCCACATGGCTCCTGGGGCTGATGGCAGTGAATAGCGATGTCATGACGTTTCACTATCTCTTCGCCATTTTCAGTTGCCTGCAGGTATGTTAGCATTTTGCTAGTGAAAGACCTCAGTGAACGCACTGCTGTGCCCCCCCAAAATAGGTAAACATTGGTTAACTTTGTAACTGAGGTGTTAAGTACAATTTCTACTTTGTTTTCTCAAAGGGAGGGCTCTTTTCACCAAAACCGTAGTGTCTAGTAATTGCATCTATCACTTTCAGTCATCTTAAGATAAGTGCTTTCAGCAAATGACAGATAAATAACAGTAGGCAATTATACCTCTATCTTTCCAGAGGCAAAATCTTTGTGACTGTGTTCTGCAAGCTCACTGTTAACAGTCATTTTGTTGCTTTCACAATGAAAGTTACCCTTTAAGAAAATTAGCCAAACGATGATTCCGGAATATGACTCACTGCAGTAGGGATCTACTGGATCACCTGTTTGATCTGCAGCATTGTTGATTAAAGATGCAGAGTGTGATTGTATGTAGGAGATCTGGCATGAAAGTAGTCATGAAGTTGTGCTAGCCATAGCTTGAGTGCAACCAAGGATGGCAGTAGCTGTTACAGCAAATGCCCACAGCATTAAAACAGCCACTGCTAGGAGGCCACTGCTGTCAGTGGCATCACAAGAGCCAGGGGTTTCAACCAAAGAGAAAAAGAAGTCTGGTGGGTCTCCTCCAGAGATGTCTGTCCAGGCTCTGCAAACACATTGGATAGACCAGCCTGAAGCAAGGATATTCTGCCGCTGCAACTTTGTGTGCTCTGAAATAAATACTCCCACCTAGGCTGTAAAACCAGGCGTCCACAGGCCTAGAATAAAACAAAATTAAATATAAACCTGATGAGAGGGAGGAAAGCCAGTGGCTGGAATTCTCCGAACTAGCCTGGAGAGGCACAGTGGTATGTGGCGTTTCACGTCATTGCCTTCTTTGAACTTGCACTCTTTAGGGAGACATTTATGTGAGTTTTATTAATGAATAATCCCAAAGTGCTAATGCCAACTGAGATTGCATTTGATTGAATGTTTAGAAAGTGAGCTTGAAGTTTAAAGTTACTCTAAGTCAATTGCTTTGGCTGAAATCTTGAAATGCAGGCATCTTGCAATGTTGGTACAGCTGCAACTTCATGAGTGATTGGCTTCTATATACTGTATCTCCAACCAAAATGGATAACAATTTGGCAGCTGCATGAATTCCCTCGAAGCAAATATGTCTGAGAAATGTACACGTGCATGCCTTCCCCCCCCCAAAAAAAAAAAAAATTATTGATGTGTGTTCCTGGCAGACCAAAGGCTGCCCAGCCCTGGGGATTTCAGCACCTTTCCCTCCCAGAGGTATTGCTGAAAGGAAGAATGTAAGAGACAAAGGCTGGGACCTCTCTGACCCCAGTATCTACCCATGCCTTACAGGGCTTTTTTTAGAAGCAATATTAAGGGCACCTGTTGCAGAAGTTCCCCATTTCCAGAGGTTTTCACTAAAGGCTATCATATTGTTGGTGTGCTGCTATTGATTTTGTTTCATCATCTTGTAAAAGCTCTAAAAACTTAATGCAACTTCAACCTTGGAACTTCCTGAGACATCTTCCAGTGGGGCACTGATGTGAGAACTATGAGGCAGAGCGACAACTACGAGCTCTGCTCTGTAAATCCTGTAGGAACACATTGTTTTGTGTATTTTCCAAGGCCATTTATGCACACTTAAGCTTAGAAGCAAATTATAAAGAGGAGATGAGTCAGTGCCGTTTCAGTCAAAGACAGGAAGTAGTTATTACTGAACTGTTGAAGTCATGGACTGTGAACTGGAATTCAGGGGTTGCTTCAGAAATGCTGTTCTCCAATAGTTGTTTGTGTTTGCAGTTGGGTAGTAATGAATCATTATGATTTTGTTTTCTTCTCTCTAAAATGATCCAGGGGCTGTTCATTTTCTTCTTCCACTGCGTATTTAACAAAGAAGTCAGGAAGCACTTGAAGAACACTTTAACTGGAAAGAAACCTCTTCCCGATGATTCCACTGCAACAAGAGCTACATTATTAACTGTGAGGAAAAAGATGGGGAAAAAAAAACAACTTCTGGCTGGTAGAAGTTACCTAAAATGCTCATACAACTGGCATGTCCATAATTAAGTGAATTGTCTGATTTCAGTGACTTTAACAAAAATTATGGACGACCTCTCTCAAAAGCTTTGATGAGTGTTTTATTTAAAACTTCTGACAGGAAATGTTTTTTTTTTCCCTCAGCATCAAAAATCACTTGGCTCCTTTAAGACTTTTAATGGATAGCATGTGTAACATGGACTTTCAGTAGGAATTCATTGTTTTTTATTCTTGCAAAGTTCAGGAGAAGCAAGCATAGAAATTGTATGTGGGGTATTCTGAACTGCTTTGGTACTTGTATTATTCTGGGTATAGTCATGTTGACTTACGTAATAGACAGTCAGAAACTTGTAAGTAGAAATAACTGATTAGTCCTCCACATATATTGCAATCCAGGTGACTTCTACACTAGTAAGCTTAACAGGATCAGACTGTGATCTTGAGCCCTAAGTCCTTTAGATTGAACTGTGAAAGTACTCTCTAACATGGTGCTATCTGCACCAGCTTGCAGCTGGTCTCCCAGGCAAAGGGTGGGCATGGCTGGGGAAGGAGAGGATGGCATGCTTAGATTTATTACCAGGTGGGATATTGAGGAAGAAGTTTTAAGGCTCAGAACTGCAATTCATTGATTGAAATGAGGCACCAACACTCTTCTGATGAGCTGGGTCTGAGAGCCTCATGTCCACCAGTTCTGTCAATTACAGATCTCAGGCTCCAGCTGCTGCATCAGTGTTGGGCACTGCTCTCTCTCTCAGTCCATGTGCCCGCAGAATGGAAAGGTCTGCCTAGAAAGGTCAGGAATCCACTGTGTTTTGTTGTTTAAAACAGTGCCTCTTACCATTCACTGTTGCTTTGCATCTTTTTTTCCCCCTCAGCGATCTCTGAACTGCAACAACACATACATAGAAGAGCCAAATATGTATCGCACGACTATTGGGGAATCCACTGTCTCCCTGGAGAGCACCGTCAGGTCAGCCAAGAGCCACAATAGCTACCTTGCTTATATCCTCAGGTAATCTGGTGGCAGGTGCATGGCTTTCAGGTGCTTGCCTTTCCCTTTTCATTGCTCTTGTGGAAAACAAAAAGCAAAAGAGAAATGTTTGCGTTCAAGTGTTACTTGATCTGTGCCTGAACAGTTTTGTTCTGTGTGACTGTCATTTGCTGTTGGGCATTTTCTTTTGCATGCATCTTTGCAGTGGTGTCTTCCAACAGTGCAGTGGCTAACATAGCTGCTGTGTTAACTGTTTTGGCTGTGCTGCTTGCCTGTTAAAATACAGATGTGTTTCAAGGAGTAGAATTTAGATCATACATATCAGGCTTTTTCAGAGTGTGATTCATGTCTTCAAGGCTGACATTACCTGTGTCTTGCTGTAAAAGTGCCTACATGGGCAATCAATTAAGCATGGGTTGAATAGCATGCACTGCAACTGGCTGTGTTTGAGCAGAAGGATCTCGTCTGCATGTCTGCCTTGTTGTAAGAGCAGTGAAATGACCAAGAAAGGTATCCTGTTTTTATCCCCTAAGGGATGACGCCGCTCATAAGCTCAGTGGGTCCTCAAGTCAAGCAAGGGCTGGTCAGACAGAAGCAGATTCCTCCATTTTTCACAGGAATCCATCTAAATCCAATGGTAAGAATTACTTTTACATGCTTTGACCCATTTGTGAACCTTTCCCTTCTCAGCAATTCTTTCAAAGCCTTCTGTAATAGGAGGAGCAGTTCCTCCAGCTCGGTGCATTTCATTCTCATTATGCTGTTGGCATGAGGAGATATGCAGTGGTTGCCTTACTAGGGAATTGTGGAGTGGAAATATGTATCTGCTTCTTGTGATGGCTCAGTTTTAATCTGACAGCTGTCACAGCTGTTGACAGTTTCTGGCGTCCCTTTTCTTTCTCACAAATTATGTATTGCTGCTCTAGTTAATTGGACATCTTTTAATGTTTGAGACCTCGAGGCAATATCCTCTTTTATGACTGTGCACTTCATACAAGAAAATGAGAAGTGTCTCTTGGTTGATTTCCTTTCATTTGGGGTCTTGCTGTTAAATTTTGTTGCCTTGTAGCAGTTTTTAAGAGTACATTTGCAGGCTTCTTTATTATTTCTAAGTACCTGGGCTTGCCAGTTGTTGTGTTGATTGAGATCCTGTGTAGTTACTGTTCTGAGTATTGAATAGTGAAAAAATCATCCCATTCTGTTCTGCAGCTCCCGTTAGCTGAACAGAGCAGTTGTGCTTCCCGTAAAGACTGAGACAGATGCCACAGTCCTGAGTTAATCTTGAGAACACTTGTGGGTATAAGTGCACATCCCTGGCAAGGACACCTGCCTTTTCTTTTTCTTCGTGCACTGCAGACAGATGTGTCCAGCTCCTGCTCACCCTCTCAGTGCTGTATTTGTCCTTTCTGCATTTGCAGAGCATGACTCAGACTCTGACAGTGAACTGTCCCTCGATGAGCACAGCAGTTCTTACGCCTCCTCCCATTCATCGGACAGTGAGGAAGATGGGCTTGAGCCAGAGAAAAAGTGGAACACATCCACTGCCAAAAACAATGAACGTGGCCCTCTCCACAGCACACCTAAAGGTACTCCTGATGCAAGGGGAGAACAATGGTTTTATTTTCTTCAAAATAGCTTTAAAGTAGACATAACAAATTTACCAGGGTAGCTTATATTTGAGATGGCATCCCTACCACCATGCCTTGCTATAGCAGATTGATCCTCGTCTCCAGCTTAGAGGCCTTTCTTCCTTGCAAGAGTTTGCTGGGGAGAATGAGTGCAAGTAAAAGGATGCTGGAGCAAATCTGCAACTTTACTGTGCTCAGGCAGACAGTAGTCAGTGTGTTCTGCAGGCAGGTCCCAGCAGTGCTTGGAAACGGTGCTACACAGCCAGCAAAATGTGAATGGAGAGGAAGAGGAGGAGGGAGCGGGTTATTTTCTAGGTATGAGGAAGAAGTACTTGCCTATCTTTATGCAATACTGGCATGTGGATATAGTGGGGCCATGGGAGGTCATGGACCCAAAGTGCTGGAGATCACTGGCCACCAATACCAATATCACATGGCAGGGTATGGGCATTCCTAAGCACAATTCATGTCCTGAAGGTAAGTTAGCTTAGACATGTAAGTAAAGCAGTATCCAACCTGTGGTGCTCTGCATGGACACAGCAAGAGGTGCCTTGGCTGCCCTCACCCCTCAGAAACCACCATCCTCTGGGAGGTCAGGGGGACTGCCAGCCATGGAGAGAAGAGGGTTGGGTTTATCTCACACCTCTCTGTATGGACCCGTAGCCTTGTTCTAGGCAGAGCTGGACGCCCTGCCATCCTGCCAGAAGTATTTTGGGGGCTTTGCTGGATCCCAAGAACAGTGCAGTCCAGTGAGGACCATCTGAAGCGCACAGCCAGTTTGACCATCTGGTTTGGCACACATCTCTGCTGGAGGTAGCACAGGCTGGACAGCAGTTGGGATAACCTATCCAGCAGTGGTTTTCGAGCTAGTGTTTTTTTGCATTGCAGTTGATACCCTTCCCAATCATGTGAAACCCTATTGGCCCACAGAGTGCGTAACGGCCAGCGACAGCGAGGACCCCTGCGGGAAACAGAAACTCAAAGTTGAGACCAAGGTCAACGTTGAGCTTCACAGGGAAAACCAGGTGAACCACAGCAATGAAGCACCGCAGGACAAAGAGAATGATGGGCAGCAGAAGGAGAACAGAGCTCTGTCCCACCAGAACAACCAGCAGCCGGAGCAGAGGAAAGGTAGTGCAGCCAGTCCAGCTTTACAGGCCGGCTGTGAGACTGAGGCAGTAATGAGCATCGGTTAGAGGGGAGATTAGGATCATTAGGAGATCACTTTCCTAATGGCTTCAGCCTGTGTTACCACGGGGGGAAGCTCGTAGGTAGTAGGTTGGTGAATTCTGATCTTTTGGTTCTGAAATAAAAAGTGACAAACCAAGGTTCTTATTAAGAAATCTGAAGTGTCACTTCTCAAATGTGTTCAGTTTGATAAATGAATTTACTGATGTGTTTCAAAATGCTGATGACTCCCTCTCTTCGGTGACAGGCATCTTGAAAAATAAAGTCACCTACCCTCCCCCACTGATTGACAAGAACATGAAGAATCGGCTGCGAGAAAAGCTGTCCGATTACAATCAGACCACGATCTCATCCAGGACTACTTCCCTGGGGACTAATGATGGGGTCCGCTCTCCTTCAGACTCGGGGGTGACAGTAAAAAATGCACGGAGGGAGCAGTCTCGAGACCAGCTCAACGGCATGGCCATGAACATCCATGTGGGGACAGGACATGCTGAGACATCAGACTCAGAGTAAGTGCCACACGGGGATGCCCTGAAAGACCTTCTGTGGTTCTCGCCTCTCCCTCCACTTTCTATCTCCATACTCCCACATGAGCAAAGATTTCACTGGGGACTGGACCAGAGTCCTTCACCGGAGCCTGCGCTGATTGCTTACCCACACCATTTGCACACACAACAGCAGTTCACTGACAAGAAGGTCAGAATCAGGTGTCACAGGCAGTGTGCTGTGGTAGGCACCTGTCACTGCTCACCCTGGTGTGCTCTGTACTGGCAAACCACGTGTGCTGGCATGAGCAGTGTAGCTGTGGGGATTGTGCCCTCGGAGCGCTCTGCTCAGGTCCACCCCCTGTTCCCACCTCTTTGCTCCCAGTCTCTCAACTCTACATACCTTGTACCATGGTAGCACTTTTTTCCCCTCTCTTTTTCACCAGCAGTGTTTGAGTCCATCAGGGACATGTCACAGGGTGCAGTTAATTGTAATGTGGTGGGTATCGGGCACCTAAGGAGCAGGACTAGGGCAGGGTGTTATGTGGAGCAGCACTTCTTGATGCGTGTCCAGCAAGAGGTGTCCTGAGTGACCAGGAGCCAGGGTGCAGGGGGGCAGGTGGGGGCAAAACCCAGATGAGCAGAGCCCAAGGAAACCCAGCATTGTGTGGGGTGAGGCTGGGGGAGAGTGGGATGGGCGTCCAGCTGAGCAGGGGAAAGTGTTACCTGGACTGGAGGGCTAACAGCTGCAGTGAAAAGTGCTGTGTCGAGCTGCTCTGACCCCAAATTACCAGGTGTGTGATTCCCACCCACTGCACAGTGTGTGTATTTGCCATTCTAAACAAAATCAAACATTAACAAAGGCTGAGCAAGCTTTCAACCACAGGGTATTCTCAGAAACCTCATTACTCATCACAGTTTTCACATTCAAAATGAGAACAGCCTTAAGTAAAGTCTGTGTAAACATTTTGCACACATCATCTTCCTTTTACTAACTCAAATAATAGTTTCACCTCTTCAAACCCAGAGACAATTCCTCACCCATCTTTAACTTATCCCACCACGCTTTAGACTCCCGATGCTGTTCAAGGGTGAGCAGACCATTCCCAACTCACTACAGAAATATGTTTTTGGGCTGTTGAAATAGATCCTGGTTTGGAATGCCTGAATCTGCCTGAAATACTGTGTTTCTGACAACTTGCAAGGTCTGTGTGTGAGCCTCACATCCTCACCGAAGGGTTAGCCAAAACACACACTCCAAACACACGCACTTAAACTTTCTTTCAAACAGCAGCTGTACAACTCTCCCAGCCCATAGCATGCCCAAGAAGAGCATTCTCTTCTCAGTGTTGAGCAGCAATAGGACAAGGAGCATTGGCCTAAAGCTTGTTCAAAGGAAGTTCTGTACTAATATACAGAAGAACTTCACAGTGAGGGTGATGGAGCACTGGCACAGGCTGCCCAGAGAGGTTGTGGAGTCTCCTTCTCTGGAGATATTCAAGACCTGTTGGGATGCCTACCTGTGCAGCATACTGTAGGAGCTGCTTTAGCAGAGGGTTGGACTTGATCATCGTTTGAGGCCCATTCCAACCCTGCAATTCTGTGATCCCCCTGCGACGTTCAGATGGCAAGCATCAATGGAGCATGAGTCCTGACTAAAACAATTGGGTCAATTCAGGTGGGGATGTTTGCCTGGTGCCTGTTGATCCCTAACCCTGCACGATCACTTCTTCTCACTAACAGAGGCAGTAATGAAACTTCAATTTGAACCACCAGGAAGCTGTGATGGCTGCTGCGCGGCGCTGGACTCCTCCTCGCCATTGGGCCGTGCCTCCGACTTGGCCGGGGTCGCTGCTCAGCCAGAGGATGAGGATGGTGGTGGCTCCACGTGGCCTCGTGCCCTGGCAGAGCACCAGTGCTCACAGCAGGAACACGGTGCCAGCTGCACCTGCCATGGGGCTGCTCTGGGGTAACGCTGCCTGCGACGTCACCCCGTGCCAAAACGCATGGAGTGGCCGCAGAGCCCCCCAGAAGGGCTGTGTAATTCCTCACAGCATGGACAGTGCTGCAGGGGCTGCGTGTCTGCTGGGGAGAAGCAAAGGGAAACAAGCTACCGCTGCAGTCCTGCAGCGAGCCAACCCGCCGGCCTCCAGGCGAGCTCCACCAGGTGGCTCTCATGGACCTTTCTTCGGCCACACTGTGAACCACGCGGCCTGCTGCACTCTGGGAGAGACGTCCCAACAAGTGTCCTTTAGTTTCTATGCCAGCATCTCTGTCCAACCCCCGATGGACATTTCGTCTTCAGGATAAAAATAAATCCTTTATATATATATGTATACATATATATATAAAGTGTAGATACTTTTATATATTTTGTACGGTGATGCGAAAGAAAAAGCTCCTTTGTATATTTTACATTTATACTGATCTTCTTAATTTGATAGCAGGAAATCACTTAAAAGAGTTTTGATATTTTTTATATAAACCTTGCACAGTTTTACTTGAATTTGGCATTCAGTAAAGTAAGAGAGGTTTGCATGGGATCCAGGCTGCCGTGCATCGCAGCTGACTTGCGTATGACTTACAAGTTTTGTTGACAGGCTCTGTTACGCTGCGTTTCTTTGTAACCTCCTCTATAAGTGACAAAAACGCTTTGGGTTTTTTTCCACTTTTTGGTGTTCTGGCCTCACGTGCATTGAAATGTTCAGAAACGGAACGTCGGGACTAAAAGCACGTCGTGTCTCAGCCTTAAGGTTTCAACGTGGTCCTTGTGTGGGAGAACTGAAATCAGCACTGCCCTTAGCAAGAACGAGAAAGCAAGAGGTGGGAGTGAGAGGGCTTGCTCTGACTCCACTGGTGTGGCTCAGGGACACAGCAGCACCTCGAGAGGAGGGTCCCCTCCCAGGTTCTGCATGAGGAGCATTCTGCATTGCATCCATTGCACTGCTAGTTCCTGTCCCCCTGCAGTCAACACAGGGCTGGAAGGACAGCCAGGCTTCAGTTCCAGCTCCTGGACACGTCCCTGCTCTCCCTGGTGTGTCCATGGGTGTATGGAAGGATTCAGGTCCTGTGGCTGATGGTACAGCCATGACCTGCTGCCTGCTGTGTGGGGCTCCTCACGTTCCTTGCAGCCCTGTGGGAGCACATCAGCTTTTGTTTGCAGCAGTGGGAACGGGGAGACGCAGAAAATCACTAAATGCAATGTGGGAACGTCGGGGGGGGAAACAAAAAGAAGAAATAAAAGTAGATGTCGGTCTCGGTTTTAATATATTCTTGTGCATTTTTGAATGCATTTCGGAGGCCTTTGGAAGGGGAGGGGAGGAGGGTACTCTTCCTGTACAAATGATGCAATGCGCTGTGTGAAATTTCCTGGCTGAAAAAGTAAACGTTTTGAATGTTTCAGGTGTCTGACACTTGGCCGTGTGCTCAGGCGCTGTGCAGAACCCGTGGGAGTCGTTTCACAGCTGTGTATGTATATTTTGTCCCTGGGAGATGTAGGTAGTCTTTATTTTGATCAGAACTGTTGCAGTAAAGGAGGGTCGGTTGTATTAATGACAAAAAAGAGAATAATTAAAACCTATTTTTATGACTTTTTTTAAAAGCTTTATGGCAGGTTAGACACTGGAGGTTGTTTGTTTTGGTGTTTTTTTTAACAAATGTATATTTATTAATGTGCAGAACACTGGAATTGCAGCAGAGATGAAAGGAGAATTTACAATAAATTAAGATTTTTTTGGACTCGTGTTCCTCCTCTGGAGTTTATTTTCAGTGCTGTTCTGGAAAAGCCTCCCCAGTCCTTCTGGGATGCCTTCGTTCCACCAGGAGGCTGAGTTGGAGATGAAGTCTGAGCAATGGGGCTTTTGTTTTGCTCCACTGCTTGGGCTCTGATCTCCTAAGAACCATGTCCCCTTTTCCTGCAGAATTCGCGTGGAAGAAACCCCAGAGTACATTTGCACTGGGGTCCACCCAGCACAGCACAGCCTCCTACCACGGAGGGGACGCTGCCTTCAGCCCCGGAGTGGGGCTGACCACAGGCAGTGCGTGCAGGGCTGCAATCAGAAGGAGCTGTTCTGACTTTCTTGGCTCTGCTGTTGGCTTTCTCGAGCCAAGCCGTGCTCTTGCTCTCACTGTTCTTCTCAGGCTGTTGTGCAAGTCTTCATTAAATTATCTTGCGAGGTGCAGCAGGGACCTGCAAGGGTTTGGCAGCACTCTGGAAATGAAGAGTTTCCCAATATCACCTGGCTGGCTTTTCTGTAAATGTTGCTAAACGTGAGGCAGTGAACTGTCGGGATGCGAGCTGAGGGACTGAGAGCTTTGTTACTGCAATGATTTAGGGGCAAAATCGAGGGTTCGATTTGGAAACCTCTCTGCCAAAATCTGCCACTCAACAAATGCAAGCAGTGAGCCCAAAGGGATTCTTTTTTTTTTTTAATGTTACTGTACAAGTTAGTTTTTGCTGGAACAACAATACTTGTATCTGTTCTCATCTATAGAGCCCGCGTTTCTGTGGAAAAGTGTAGCTAAGACCCAGGCTTTCACACGAGCTGCTGCAGGACAGACCAGCATGATGTTCAGGAAGAGGATCAGCACAGCGACGTTGCACAGCGGGGTGGCCCTGAGCCCAGCGAGCTCAGGACTTCCCCAATGGGACACGTTGTCCTTGTCTCTTCCGGCCCACTTTTTCACTCCAGTAATTCATCCTGCTGCTTTTGGACCCACGTGAACATCTGGTATTCAATGGGTTGCAGTCACAAGTAGCAAGAAGAGATTGCTCCTCACGTTCAGCCTTCCTTCTTGCCCTTCTCCCACCTCTTCCCAGCACTAAATGCGTTCCTCTTGGAGTTGGCAGTGAGAGAAAAGAGGTCAGAGCTGCCTGCAGGATGCACGACGTACACCACCCAGCAGTCAGATAAAGAGCTGTGATTTAAGCAAACTAAGGGAAGGAGTCCAGCAGAGATGGACCAGCAACAGAGACATAGCACAGTGAGGCTGAAGTAACTCAAGAGATGACATAGCTCAGCCCCCCCCAACAGCCCAGAACCAAACATGCTTCAGGATTTATCCAACTTGTTCTTCAGAATCCTAAATGACCATTCCAGTGGATCTGCCAACCTCCTGCAGGGCCAGGATCTGCCCAGGGTGCGTGGGCCCCACAGCCCTTCTGCCATACTCCTGCCCAGCCTCTGCCCTTCCCCACGGCCCTTAGTTCACTTCTCCTCCCTGTGAGCAACAATTGGCACTGCTCTCATTTTCCATATCCGCCTCCTGGTTTGGGATCTGTTCTCAATTTCTCACACTCAGTTGGATATGACTCCTGTCCATGAAGATGCCTGGAGTCCTCCGGCAACATCTGCAGATTTTACAAGCTCCCTTTTATTTCAACATGCAGCCTAAGAATGACATTACCAAACAAAACAAAGCCATGAGAGCTTCTATAAAACAACTCTGCTGGCCCAGAGAGTTCTGCCTAAAACCTCATAGTGGAGAGCATCAGCCTGTGCTGATTGAAGTGCTTGGACGTCAGAAGCTCTGCTTGAAGACACATCCCATCTGCTGCTGCTCCTTCACCCAGCATGCCAGAACCATGTTCAAGGAGAAAATGAGATGTGTGTGCTGCAGATCATAGAATCACAGAACCATTAGGGCTCAGAGAGACCACTAAAATCATCAGCCCATCCCCACCAATACTGAGCTCTAACAGTATCTCTCAGTGCCACGTCTCCATGGCTCTTGATCACCTCCATGGATGGTGACTCCACCACGTCCCTGGGCAGCCTGTGCCAGCACCTCACCACTCTTCCTTGGAAGAAATTGTTCCTAATATACAACCTAAGGGACCATGTTAACTTATCATTGAGTTCTAAGTGCTTACAAATATTTGTGTGTTCCCAGGACCCCCTCTGGGCTCTGCCACATGGGGTCCCTCCTCTTACATTGGTCACAGCCAGTGGCTGCTGCAGTGACTCTGGGGCAGGAGCTGCCTCCATGCCCCAGTGCTTCCAGGAGGTGGTTGGAACAGGGTCTCTGCTCCTCCACACAGATTTTACACATCCTGAGCACAGTTGGGGCATTTGAAGGAGGATCAGACTGGTGCTTCTGAGCTGGTGAAGGTGGCAGAACTGCCTGAGAGCCATCCCTCTGCATGGAGCCTTGAGAGGCGGCTGGGCGTGGAAATCAGACTGGATATCAACGTGTTCAAGACAACAAAGAGTGTGTGAAGCCCCGTGCAGCTATAACTGTTCTGACACAGGGGAAGCATTACAAGGAGCAGCTCTGGGGCCACGTGGCCATGTGCTCTGGGTGGGGGCTGCGGTGCTCCCTCGGCACGGTAGGGCTCTCACACAGGAGCAAGCACCCCAAAAGGACAAAGAGATGAGAGTGCTCTTCAGTCAGAACAGCTGCACTTCTCATATGTGCTCCTCAGATCCTCAGATTCCTTGCTTTTTCCTTATTTTTTTTTTCAGAACCTACAGCAGTAACATCATCAGTCATAAAAGCAGCTCCCAAAAGTTCTGCGTGTTTTAAGAGGGTGAAGAGTACCTGGCTCTTTAGGACACCAGTAGCCCTCCCACCTGTGCCACTCCACGTGGTCCTGCAGGCCAGGAACATCCCACAGCACAGCAGGCAGCCACAGCTGTGCTGGGGGGAAGCTCAGCCACAAGCTTCCAGGCCGGGCATTGCATCAACCCTGAGCAGCACACCTTCACTTCTTGAGAAAGATCCATGCATCTCATGACACATTTCGAGTCACTGAACTGGATGGTTAACCCTTTGACTTCCAGCTGCACAGGGCAGGATGGACAGGCTGGAGAGTTGGGTGTGGAGGAACCTGGTGTGGTTCAACACGAGCAAGTTGCACCTGGGGAGGAATAACCGCGTGCATCAGTACAGGTTGGGGGATGACCTGCTGGAGAGGAGCTCCATGAAGTTGGACATGAGTGCCCTGAAGCTCTTCAGAGGAAGACCTGAGAGTTCTGGAGGACAGCACGTTGACCATGAGTCAGCAGTGTGACCTTGTGGCCAAGAAGGTCGATGGTATACCAGGATGCGTTAAAAAGAGTGTGGCCAGCAGGTCGAGGGGATCCTCCCGTTACTCTGCCCTGGTGAGGTCACATCTGGAATGCTGTGTCCAGTTCTGGGCTCCCCAGTTGAAGAATGACAGGGAACTGCTGGATTAGAGTTCAGAGGAGGGTCATGGAGGTGACTGGGGGCCTGGAGCATCTTCCTTATGAGGAAAGGCTGAGGGACCTGGGGCTGTTCAGCTGGGACAAGAGGAGGAGTAAGAGGAAGAGAAGAGCCATGAAAATGATCAGAGTGTCAAAGCACCTCTCCTGTGAAGACAGAAGGAGCTGGACTTGTTTAGCTTAGAGGAGAGGAGGCTGCAGTGAGACCTCTTTGTGGACTTCCAGTAGTTGCAGGGAGCTTATTAACAGGAGGGAAGTCAATTTTTTACACAGTCTGATAGTGATAGGACATGGGAAAGTGGATTTAAACTAAAAGAGGGGAGATTTAGGTTAGATGTTAGAAGGAAACTCTACTCAAGAGGGTGGTGAGGCACTGGGATAGCTGCCCAGAGAGGTTGTGGAGTCTTGTCTGGAGACGAAATTCAAGACCTGCCTGGACGCCTACCCATGCAACCTGATGCAGGGAGCCTCCTTTAGCAGGGGTTGGACTCGATGAGGTCTGGAGGTCCCTTCCGCCCCCCACAATAGTATGGCTCTGTGATTCTGCCCTATGAGGAACACTCAGCCCCTGGGCTCAATGAGGAGCACCCGCATGGAATCAGTGTAAGCTATTATAATTCATTTATATAGATTTATCAATGCTTTTTTTCTTGTTCGTATGGCTATTGGTAGTACCAGCAGAGCTCCCCTGCCCCAGCTCTGGCTGGCATGACACAGCCTGCAGAGCCCTTCATGCACCCCTGGGGAGGAACGATAGATAAAAATGTGTGTACACTCCAAGAAGTCCCACTTTAAGTAACTTAGATTAAAATAAAGCCTGCCGTTAATCCAGCACCAAACTTAAATCCACCGGATGCCTCAGCACATCTAGTTACGGCATGCTGCTGTCATCTTTCTCTCTATAATTCATTCTTCTCTGACGTATGTAACTTCATACAGCTCCTCACTTTTGGATGCAAGTTTCCCTGAGCTCCTTGAAACAAGAAGGAAACGCTTCCTTTTGGCCAAGGGTGAAGGAGTCTGGCAGGACAGCACACAGCAGCCCCAGTGCTGGGTGGCAGCCATGCATATCCACTCACTGCAGCATCAGCTGTGCAAACAGTGGAGCCACACAGGAGGCAGAAGCTCCACAGGAGATTCCACCACGAGCATCCACAGCATTACTGGAGAGCTCTGGGACAGGGCAGCCACGTCACATCACTGCTGATAGAATGTTGGGCTGCAAGGAGGTCTCCTGTGGCTTTTCCCCTCTGCATTGGTGGTGGGGCTGTGTCAGGAGGACAGCAGCCTGGGACACAGCAGAGCTGGTGAGAAAAACATGATCTGCCCCAACCTGCAGTTGGATCAGATGTTTTCAAGAAGTCCCTGCCAACCTCTGCAATCTTGTGAATTGTAAAGAAAGGGAATTTTGGAGCCACAGAAATGGCTGGATCCCTTTTCTTGTACTTGTATAACTACAAAGAGCACATGGAATAACAAATACACCTGAACGTGATGTCAGATGATGCATTAATGAAGACCACCCTAGTGTTATACAAAGCATTTGTGAAGATTTTAATTAGGACATTTACGGGAAAAATCAGATGGGGAAAACATGGTTCATGAACACCTTAGTAACTAATACAACATTCTGCAAAGACCAAAGCTTCAGGAGAGACAAGAGAAACACTGGGAAAATACATCGCTGAGACCAAGACCAAACAACCACCCAAGCTCAAACCAAGAGCTGGCACGAGGCATCAATGCTCTTCACCATTACCCTGCACATGGATACACCCTCCAAGCACACTTTTAAATTGAACTGACTTCAGCACCAGTGAAAAACAATGGCTTTTCTCCCCAGATCACCAAATAAATATAGAGGATTTTCACAGACTAGATTTTTTCCATAGTGCTCCCTGAATTGTGCTTAACTTCACCAGACCTGCAGGTGGATGAGTGCCTTCTCCCCCTTTCCACCCCCCTCTATGGACACACTTTGGAGAAAAGAGACTATTTTAATCTTTTCTAACAAAAAGGGATAAAAGGAATTCTTAGAAGACGCTTAGACAACACAAAGGGACAGAACGCTACGTGTAATCCAAGCCTTCAAATCAGCTGAAAAGATCTATTCATGTCAGAGCTTTACTGCTGCCCAAATTGGATGCAATTTCAAAATTCTACACCCATTTAATAAGCCGTGCTCCGACATAGCTGTGCTTTAATGAGTTATCTTCTGTGTGGAAATACAGGACTTTATTTTTGTGGGCTTGCTGAAATAAAGTTTTGTTGAAAGCACAGAGTGCCCACAAAATGCACTCAGTCCTTAATGCAAATGACTTGGACAGGGGAGCCTGGTTCCTCCTAATGCCAGTCCTTTTGACACATGGCATCATCTGAGACTGAATTCTTATCTGGTCTGCATTAAGTTAGCTGTGTAACAAGGAAACACTTAAGTTGCATTTTTCTGAAGCCTGACAATGAAGGCTTTTTGCCATCAGTTAACAAAAAAATGAATCAGTTGGGTGGAAGGTGGAAGTATCGTGACCGTTTTCAGGCCCCTAGGTTTGTAATTCCGAGTAACAAACATTTCAAAGCACTGGTTGGTACAATTTAAAAATCTAGGACATTTATTTATAAAACTATATCTAATTAAAAATAAATACCTGCTGCTCAGTGTTCAGACAAAACGCCATTCATTCCTTCTGCAGAGTTCGATGCACATGCATACATTTACTGTAGGAACAAGATGTACTTTACCTGGAAACAGGTATCCTTAAGTAAGAAAACAATATTTCATTTCTGCATAAAATACAAGGTTCTGATTTCAGACAGGATTCATTTTATATTAAAATTCTTATATGTGCAACTTCTGTTAGAGAACAACTCTGTGACATTCTTTCGTACGTATCAGCATGAATAGCATCACACACTTCAATAACTTTGTGCCAATTTAGTTGTTTCAAACCCGTTCTGTGCTAACAGTCAAGAGCTGGGACAAGATAGTCAACCTTCAGAGTGTACAGATCCACAAAGAAGATGTCTACCTTGTTTTTATTATTTTCAGACAGCAGATTGTCCAAATGTCCTTCAGAGAACAAACCCAGCTGCTATGTTGCTGGTTCCACCTTGTCCATGTCTTCCTTCTTGGTACCCTCCTCTCGGTTTCTGCCCTGCTGCATGGTGAACACGGATGGGCCCAGCCTCAGGATCTTCCCACTGCCCAAGCACTCATCGCCCTTGTAGAACACAGCAAACTAGGAGATGAACACAGGCAGAGGCTTTTTTAACAGCTGCACACCACACAGCAAGCAATGCAGGCTGCACAAGAGCTGCCAGACAGCGACTGCGTGTATCTGCACCTGCTCTAAGCAGGCACTCCTTGGCTCCTCACTCCCACCCTCTGCTCTGCTGGGACTCCCCTCAGCTCAGCTCATTTCTCATCACTCACCCCTCTGTTCCAGACCTCTTGCTTCTCAATGTACCCCAGTGGCCGTGGTTTTGGGGTGGGAGAGGGCATGCATAAAGCACCTGAGGGACTCTAATGCGTTGGGGTGTACCCTTATGTTAGTGGTTTTGTGAGGTATCACTGCCCATTACCTCTTCTCATTACTGTTCTGGGACAATGAAATTTGCTGAATGCAGATCCTCGCTAAACGAATTTGAACATTAAAACCACATTATGCAGCCAATTATCAAACTAATGACTTCTGAAATTGCTTCTTGCAGACAGGAATAGATATTTTTTCCACATATATAAGTGATTACCAGAGACTGTTTAATATGTTTCTGAAACTTTTAAGTTAAGTCTCTCACGATACGTGGATAACAAGAGACTTAAAACTGGAAAAAACCTCTCCATAGAATAGTGGATGAACAGCCAAAATGGAGCTAACTGCTCTCACGAGGTATTTTTATGTGAAAATCATTTCGCTCCAGCTATTAAAAGCACTGCTGTGTTTTACCAATTACTCTGTTTTATGTTAAAACCAACAAAATGAAAGAAAATCCATTCCAACAACTTACCTGCCCAGGAGTGAGAGCTCTTGCTGGCTTCACTAGTGTCACCCACACGCTCCCATCTTGGTTTAGAGTCAGCACACATGGCACTGAGGGAGAAAATCCACACACCTGCCACTTAGTTCTTACATTCTCATGAAAACAAAAGCAATTTCCATCACTAAGTCAAACAGATCTAAGTCAACATGCTCCTGCTGCAAAGAACTGTCTTATAAGGGTCCAAAATATTTCAGCTATTTCTGCTCAACGACACGGATCACACTGCCATGACTCCACCAACAAAACAAAATAAAAGAGAGAAAACAAACCGAAGTTTGATTACCCAGTGCCATCTGGTGCCGAAACCTGAAATGACACTCCATCATTTTCTCTCTAACGAGCTCTGCAGGCGGTTCCTCTGCTATCCAGTGCACTCGATTTGTCCTCAGCAGGTCCCTGTACAAAGCAGGGTGATCTGTTGATGGTGCCTTGAAATACAACATTAGTTTCATGGTGAGGTTATTTTTACCAAAGAGCCCATGACTGTTGAGATGTAAAGCATGAAATACAAAAGAAGCACCAAGCCATAACAAAACAAAGGCAAAATGAGTAAGAGAACAAGCACTGTTAGCACTTAATCAGCTTTCAGGTGGAAGCCTTAATATGATAAAGCAAACTTCATACACCTCGGGGCTGCCTCACTTCTTGGAGATTGCCTCCAACCTCATTTCTGCCTTCTCTGGGCCCAGTTTGGATGTTTACTGTCCTCCTTACAGCACTTCAGTACATGCTACCTTTCTGCCCTTCAACTTGGTAAAAACCAATCCCCATCTGGGGCCCAGTATGGCAAACAAAACCAGAAGAGAGAACAAAAATCACAGATTATTTTTGAATAATCAAGCATTACATGATACATCACCTTCCTACCAGTGCTAGCTTATTTTATGACAGTATCTCCTTTTACAACACTGCAGCGTAGATATGTAGATTTCCAGATATCTAGATTTGTGTCACCCTTCCATAAATTCTAGAAGCAATAAGTGTATTTCTAGTGCTATAATGTAAGGAAGAAAATCATTTGGTAAAAAAAGTAATAATCCTCCAGACAACTTATATTTATAATCTAGGCTACGCTATGATTCAGATACTCAGTATCTCACATCTGGAGATGGACTACCCTCAGAACTGGGAGATTACATTTATTTTCCCCCCAGCACATAAACAAGTAGCAACACACCATTATAAACTCACTGGTATCAGAGTAACAGCTTTCAGGACAGCAAGAACACTAACAAAACAGGTGAGCTGCAGAACTCCAGTCGTCTCCTGTGACTGGTCACTAGGACACCAAGGATTCACAGCATTATATTCTGCCTTGGCTTTCAATATGATGAAGCTGTACTCATAGCAGCTAATTCCTTTACTAGAAAAGGAAAGCAGCAAAACAGAGTAAACCAAGGTAATACACATTTTGTGTACTGCATCATAACAATACAACAAACTCTTATGTGTTGGGAGAAAAAAAGGGAGCTGAGCAGAATGGCTGATTTAATCTTCGATTCGTTTCAGCGTTTGCCATTTGTTTGGAAAAATCTCACTGCCAAATCTGAAACAAACTCCTGCTCACCAAAAGCCAGTTTGGACAAGATGCTCCGAAGCTGCGCATGCTGCACTAGCTGGTGCTTGTCTCCCCCAGTAAGAAAGCCAAGGATTCTGCCCAAGCGAGGATCACATTCCGTACAGCAGAAGTCACGAAGTGCTTGTGTTAGTCATTCACAGCAGCAGTGCTAATTAACTCACCACAAAGATATCTCCAGTGCTGACATCTTTATCTACAACGAACCATGCACCCTGCAGGCCTGCCAGTCTTGCCCTCTGGCCTATTGTGTACAGGAACCAACCTAAAGAAATATGAAAATGTAATGCTGCTAGCAGCCTTTAATATTTACCTTAAAAACAACAACAGCAAAGCAACACATATTGTTTCTCCAAGGCTTTCTCACTGTACAAGGAACAACAACCCAGATCACCTTAGACAGGTGTGCCAATGACAAAGTAAGCCAGCATCTACTTCAGCGTTTCCATCTGTACCGGAAGCATGTGATTTCAAACTTATCTGTTTCTACTGTGGCATTCTTAGTGTCTGTAAAAGACAAACTGTTTTCTATTTCTGTTACACTTTGTGGTTTTGCCATTGCTCAGCCTTACCAGCTCCCCTTGCTATTTTCCATCCCAGGAGAACATCCTACTTCCAAATGTCGCCAGGGACAGAAGCTCAGTTCTGGCAGCTGGAACCACAACGTGACCAAAGTACACCAGAGCAGGTGCACAGCAGGACTGTGCTGCCCCTGCTCACTGCAGGGGGGTTGGACTACATTGCCTTCAGAGGTCCCTTCCAACTCTAAGGATTCTCTGATTCAATGACATCACCAAATACGGACAATTCATCACTGAAGTGCAGATTTTTTCTGCAAAATTTAGATACTAAAAAATTTGGAACTGGAGCACTCTCATTTTAAAAGAAATGAAACGTGAAAATTTGCCTCTTGGTATTAAATTAACAGTAACTGAGTACCAACAGAGTAATTCTAATAGAATTATCATTTACTTCCTTGCAACACAGAATCAAATAATCAGTTGCAGTTCAAGGCTCTACACGCTGTGTAACACAGGTTTTCCAGGAGTTACTAAGAGCATTCCAGTCAGAAAAAAAACCTGCAGACTGGTTTGGAATTCCACGAGATGTGTCCCTCTGACCATAAGCAATATTGCTCCATTTATCTAAAAGCAGTTATGAGGGTCTCAGTCGATTACCTTTGTGTGTTCCCATCACCTTCTTATCTTCAATGGAAACAAAGTTACCTGGCTGAGGTTCTAAATACTGCCAAACAGGAAAAGATTTAAGTCACAAGATGGCTCCAAAAAAATAACCTCAAAAGCTCTGCTGCTTCATTTTCCTAGTCAGAAAATGGCCTTTCAACACTTAATCTCTACCAATGCAGCTCACTGCCTCTTTGCTGATGCTACCTGAGGAAGAAAAGCAGCAGCGACCACTTGTGCTTCACTCCCCCCTGCATTTATTTATGTCAGGAATAGCAGGGTTCTTCCATTTGCCCCCTCACATCCCAGCCACCCATCAGAGCCTGGCTGTGACTTGCTGCTACAGACTGTGCACAGGTGGAGGAGCAAGCTGCTTGGTTCAGGCTGCTGGCATTAGCTCCTCGAGAACTCAAAGGGAGGTAGGCCATCACCACTGAGCAGAAGCCAAAAGCTGGCAAGATGCAGCCACAGACTGAACCAGAATACAACATGGAGACTGCCATAGATCTGATGTTACTCACCTCAAGCAGGAATTTTTCAAAGTTCCTTTCACCAATAAAGCAGACTCCCATACTCTGAAAAGGAAACATGGTACTGAATCCATAGAAAAGCAGAGAAACACACTGTAGAAAATATCTATTAATTATCTGTGCCAGATGGACTTTTTTTCCTTAGGCATTGAAAACTATCAGGGGATCTCATAAAATGAACAAATCCACAACATCTTCTCCAACATACGTAAACTACCCCTATGCAGCACCACTGAGAGCCATGAGCACAGAAGAGAAATAATAGTGAACATATGTTCAGTAAAGACATGCATTAACACTGGTGATCACACTGCGTGTAGATATAATCAGAAGTCTCCTTCAAATTAACATACAAAACTACCACATTATATATGTCATGAAGACAACCAGGCTTTCCTTTTACTGGCAGTTACTTCCTACATTCTTCAGATAGAACACTTAAGGTGGATGAATACATTTAAAGCAATCAAAGCTGTTATCAGCATACAGCTGCTGGCTGCATTGTGCTTTCTAGGACCAAATCATGAAGTGCTTGTTCTTAGCCAGGAATGCAAGAACTTTTCTTGGAAAAACTAATTGTAGAAAAAGAGCACGATCTGGTCTACATGAAAACATATTCAAACCCACTGACAGTGATGAAGCCTTTGAAAGCTACTGAGAGTAAAGACCAAGGCTTCTCATCTGCTGTAACAGGGAACTCCTATCACATTAATGATCATCTTGGCTCTTCTGAGACGCAATGGCACACAAATTATGTGCTCCTGGTTAGTTCTGTATTTCAGTTTGCAGATACAGTGCCTGGAAGCAGGCAAACCAGTTACAAAAGTCATAGTCATAGAAGTCATCGAATCACAAGGTTGGAAAGAACCTACAAGATCATCTAGTCCAACCATCTAACCATTACCACTGCTACCACAAGCTACTAAACCATATCTCGTAGCTCCTCATCCGCACACCTCTACCATAGGTTCCCAATCTACTCTATTACTGTTCATGGAAACAGCTGATTTGTCACAGATTAAAGTTCAGAAAGTCCACTTTAGAGACAAATACAAATCAAAAGTGTTTAAGTGTTACCATGCCTCTTTTTTCTTTAGCACGTGATGAAGGCCATGTTCTGATGCTATCTTCTTTACGAAGCTTTTTGTTAAATCCCCTAAAGGAAAAATGGTTTTCCTCAAAGCATCCTGTGAGATCTGACTCAGAAAGAAGGTCTGGTCTTTGAAGAGGTCAGCTCCTTGAAGGAGTTTAACAGCTGCAAAGCACAGGACACAGAACGATCAACATAACTGCTTTTAATGACTGAACTTCCTTTAGCATTCATTATTTCTAAACACAAGTGAAACACAGCACTTGGGCAGGGTTTACAAAATCTGACTGAATTTTCTTGTCACTCAGAAGATATTGAAACACTCTGATTTTGTGTAGATTCATACATTGCCCCATCTATTACACTACTGGAAGTTTCACTGCCAAGAACATTAACAATATGAAAGGTGAAGACAACATTCACATTTCATTTGAAAGACAGAACAAATATTCAAACATCCTAGAGCACACTGGAAATTAAGAACATATTTTCCATGGAAACTACACTGCTATAAAGCTGTGACTTGAACAGCCAGCATAGCTATTCCCACTGGATAAACTCAAGGAGAGGAGAGTTCAACTTTTTTCTTTTACATCAGAACTACAGATGAAGTCTCCTGGATAACCCAAATGAAATACAATGGGTGTAGCTTTTCAGTTGTATTCTGCTCACTGTCTGGAACAGCTAATGGCTCTGATGATGTACAAACTCTACTGGTGCGTTTCTTGGGTCAGGTGAACATTAATTGCTCATGGGCCAGTATTTCAGTCACAATGAATTCTGCAAACTCTCACTAACAGGGCAGGAAGCCAGCTCAAAGTATCGTAAGATATTACAGCTATGAATCAGCCTGTCATCAGCACAGCAACCCACTGGGGCCATTTCAACTTTCCAGAAATAAAATTCACAGCAAATGAATAGATAAAGCCCTTGAAGTCCAGAAGAAAAGTGATAGCCAGGAAGCTTTAATACGCCAAAATTACTGTGGCAACTTTGCCAGAGTGGTAGTTTGCAAGTTTCCTTCCCTTTAGAGATACTGTATTCTCTCAGTGTTTAATCTGAGTTACTTCACTGCACTACTGCCCACAGCAGAGCTATTGGCCAGCTGTTATCCAAACTGCAGCAGTGCCATGCAGAGCTGTACCCAAAGCAGCAGAGACCAAGCTAGCTCAGCTCATGTTCTGTAACAACAGACCTGCTGTGGTGCAGGTAGCAACTTCTGATTACACATGGCCACAGGCAAGCTATGAGAGTGCAGAGCAAAGCCTGCTGGGGCTATATTCCCATGACTGACCTCTGAATCACAGCCTTACAAATGTCTGCATATATTGCACTTGCACCTTCCTTCTTTCATACCTAGGACGAAATACAACATTACTTACTGTTTCTAACTTCAAAACGGTTTCTGAAAAGGCCTTGGGGTCTTTTAGTATGCTTCTGTTGGAAAACCTCCTCATCCTCCAGCGAAGTTCTAGCATAATGCCCAGTAGCAATTGCATCCACTCCTGTTGCGGCATAAAAGAAACAACACAAAGGCACAAACTTGAAACTCATCATTTACAACAGGCTTACAAACATCTCGGAAAACAAAGAAGAAAGTAATGAAGGAAGAAAACCTATGAGGAAGTCTCATACTGACAGTAATCGTACTCCTGCTGTTTAAATACCAGGCTGCTTGTCAGCAAGCTGCAAGCCATGTTTTTGTACCTTAGGGGCCATGCTAAGAATGTAAGACATAACACTCAGTGCATGTCCCTGCATTAAATTTGCTCCTTACCTACTCATCAGTAAATTCAAAACCAAATACTTCACAAATACTGAAACGCTGCCACAGTGATGCATGATTTCTGTACACGTGAATTCCCAGTTTTCCTCTCTGTTCCAAGAATTTGTACCACTTAAACACCTCCCCAGCACACACTGTGAACTGACACACTTGGAAGTGCCTTACCAAGGTTATCCATAGCATAATGGAGAAAGTGGCTGAATTTGATATGCTTGTTACACACTATGTCGGGGTTAGGAGTCCTTCCCAGTTCATACTCTTTTAAGAGGTCACTGTAAAATAAAGATTCATGTGTACATTAATACTAATAACATCAAATAACACTCTTCAAGATTGGAAGATCAGCTGTGAAATCCTGAAACCCACTCACACTAAGCATCTCAAGTAAGACTTAAAACATCTATTAGATTTAAAGATGTAAAAAAACAATGCTTGGAAGCAGACTGAAGGCACGGTCAAACGATCTCTCACAACTTGGTACTCACAACAAATTGCCATTCCTTCAGAGGAGACACCAAAGGAACAAAAAACAAGAACGAGAAACAAAACAAGACCTGAGATAGCTCTCACTAGAAAAGGTCATTTTTGATAAATAACTCTTTAAAAGCAGACTTCAGGGAAGAAACTCAAGCTCATCGATGACAGTAAGGAAAAGGCTTCTGCAACAAACCAAGACACTCACAATGAATTGTCTGAAAACGCTGTACTAATGAATAATGAGAAGCAGAAAGAAAGAAAGTCTCCAATGGCCTTTGGTTCATCGACTCACTGTCACTTCTAGTCACTCCCCAACCCAGAAGAGTTGTGGTGACATTATTCATTCTCTCACACCAGGACCATATTCTTCATTGACTGCACAACAATTTCGTGCTCAGCACGATGTCACTGCAATGTGATGCAGAAGAATCATGACTGGGCTATTCTAAGACAAAGTTACAACAGCATTACTTAAAGGGGGATGAAGATTAAGGAACAATCTTTACATACTTCAGTTGAATACGAGTGATATTTCACTAATACTACCCCTATTCTTCTACTGCCCAAGAAAAGCTCTCAGTTTTTTCCATACATAACTTCCCTTACAGCGAAACATATTCATAGGAAGAGAAAATCTATATGTCCTCTTCAGAGATTAGTTCCAAATTGGTTAGAGGCAAGGCTATTTCAGGACAGCTTTGTGGTAAAGCGAATTCAGGATACAGAATCATAGACTCACTGAGGCTGGAAAACACCACTAAAATGATCTAGTCCAACTGCTGTCCCATCCTCATCATACCCACTAGCTCACAGCCCTCAGTGATGCATCCACATGTTTCTCGTACACCTCCAAGGACAGTGACTCCACCTCCTCCCTGGGCAGCCTGTGCCACTGCCTCTCCACTCCAGCTGAGAAGAAATCATTCCTAATGTCCAACCTGAACCTCCCCAACACATTCATTCCTGCTCATCCTATCCCTAGCTATGTATGAGCAGAGGCTGACCTCTACCCCACCACAACCTCCGTTCAGGCAGCTGTAAAAACCAATTAGGTCTCCCTGAGCCTCCCGTTCTCCACACTGAACCATCGCAGCTCCCTCAGCCGCTCCCCATCGCACCTGCGCTCCAGACCCCTCACAGCTCTGTTCTCAGGACACACTCCAGGGCCTCCATGTCTTTCTGGCAGTGAGGAGCCAAAGCTGAACACAGCCCTCGAGGTGCAGCCTCACCAGTGCTGCGTACAGGGGTGGGAACGTTACAGCACGATACAGTGCTGCAGGACGATGGGTACGATATGCAGCGCACTGCACAGCTACACAAAGAGACAGCAGCTGTGTCCCACCTGCCCCGCTCTTCTCGCAGCCGACACTGCGGTGAGCAGCTCCCACCTGAACACCTCGTTCCAGTACTCCTTCACGTAGGACACCTGGTGGAAGGGGATGTCCAGCTTCCGGCAGACGCGGTACGCGTCCTCGCAGTCCCTATCCACGGAGCAGGCCCCCTGCTCGTCCAGCGGGTCCCAGTTCTTCATGAAGACGCCCGTCACCTGGTACCCTGCCAAAGGAAGGCGAGGAGCGCCTCAGCACAGCGTCGCTCGGGCGCCCACAGGCACGCGTTCCCGCGCTCCCCCCGCACCTCTGCGCCGCAGCAGCAGCGCGGCCACAGCGCTGTCCACGCCGCCCGACACGGCGCACGCCACGCGCCGCCCCGCAGCCAGCATCGCCCCCAGCCCGGCACGGCACGGCACGGCCCGCCGCTTCCTGCCGCCCGCCCGCCCCTTCCGCCAGCACGAGGTGGGGGCAGGGCTTGTGCGGCGCCGCTTTTTAAATGAACACCAACCGCTGAAGATGTATTTCTGTCCATAAACTTTAATAAGTCAGTACGTTAAGCGTGGAGCAGAAGGTTCGTAATTGGTACAGTTTGATAAACTATTTATTTTAATTTAAATCTTCATTGCACATAGGGGATAGGGAGGCGAAGGACAACTAAAAATAAACTTCCAATACAGAAACTATTCCTTTCTGGCTTAGACCAAAGTTTGAATACATCATGGTGTTGTATCCGTGAGAAGAACCCCAAAACTTGACAAGATCAGGACCATCAGAAATGCAGCAGCAATAGGGTTCATTATGTACTCCATATCCATCCTCATAAAGCTGTGCAAGGGAAGAGAATCTAAACACTTGGAGTTCTTAGTGTCTGTGATCTTCCCAGTTGAGTTCAGAACTTGAGCAGAGGGGAATCCAAATTTTCTTTGTTTATATCAGGACTCAGAGTGATAAGAGGAGAGCTCAAGTCAATTAACTGCAAGAAAAACAATGATAATCTTGACTGTTATATATAATCAGTAGTGATAATCCATTAACATAATCCTCTCGATTACTTCAGAAATTTAGGATTCCTGTTACTATCCAAAGGACAGATATAAGCACCACATGAGTGTTTAGGTTCAGATTTTTAAAGAACCAGCTTACTGTTAGACAAGCACTCGCTTCTCACAAGGTGGATGCTCCCCGTGCTCACCTTAAAAGCATTAAGGGTTGCTTTTAGGTTTCACCACCACACATACTCAGGAACAATACAACCCAAGCAAGGCACAGCACTTCTGAACTGCTCCAGAAATGCCCCTGAAGTCAGATTTCTGTGATGCCCTCCTGTGTTACTTTGAAGGGTCTGATATGAAATTGATCCCAAGTACACCTAATGTCAAAAGCTATGTTCTCATAGTTACCACCACTCATCTGAAAGCATCTGGGGGAGTCCACTTTCAAGCTGCTAGTGTACAAAAAGAAAACACGTGCTCAGAAATGCTTGTCAGATTTAGACCAAATTCCAACACACATTTTTCAGCTAAGGAGTGGTTTAGGAGAAGGTTAAACAACAGTCAGTGTGCCTGTTCTGCTGAAGACACCACTCACTCACTGCTTCAGGAGCAATTTAATGCCTGAAGCAATTTTTAAAGACTGAAGTTCTCCTTCTCCAACCTCCTCCTGCTCACTCAGCTCATTTAGTGCACACTGATTTTAAACACTGTGCTCCCCTCAAAAGCAGATCACTGTGTAGTTCAGTAAACATACTGAGCTGTTATTACAGTTCTTATGCTACCATGGAGCTGGTCTGCAGATGAGCATATGCAGCCAGCTCACATTTGCCTGCTACTATATACATACCACTCTTCCCATCCCACCCCCAGTAATTAAATATAACTTACCTTCACCTGCCCTGAGAATGTTGGCTTCAGAGGAATAATCTTATTCACTTCAGGAGTGTTGGAAAGGTCAATCAGAGGTCTACTTCCACATTCCAAAGTTTGTGGGAGAGAGTTCTCTGCTCCAATATCTACCAGAAATATCTTAAAAAAAATAAATGGTTGAAAGCTTTCCCCTCTGCTCTCCATGTTTTCTATATAGCCATTCAAGCAGTTAATTCATCTTATATGCAGGTCAGGTTTTGTTCACAGTTTGGGTATTTTTCTTGCAGGATTGTCTGCTTACAGTACTAAAAATTTCAGCTTTTGTTCTGCCAATGGTTATTATTACAAGTAGAGAAAACGCAACAGGACAAAGCAAAAAATCTCTTTGGAACATAAATTTCACTTGTATGTCAGATTTCAAAGTCTGAAATATTAGCAGTAGCTAAACTACAATTGTGCAGTGTTATTTAGCCAGTCCAAATACATAAGCAAATCTGTAGAGCCCCAGACTTCAGTTACACAGATGTACTAAGTAATTCTAGAACAGTATTTCATGTCTGTCAGTAGATCAGCTAATGCAGGACAAAGCTGATGCTGTAACATCGAGTAACTCATCTACACTGTTTATTCTACACCTGGATTTTTGTAAACCTATATCACCTGGGCAGGTTAAGGTCTGAACTGGTAGATCTGAAAGCTTTCTCCTTAATGCCTGTTGTGTGCCAGCTTTCAACAGGAAGCCAGTAGATCCATGGGAAGGAGAGGAAACAGCATGCAGTAGATTAAGTATATGACAGTTAAATTTTCTGCCACATGAGGTTTGGGGTTTAATCCTTAAGCACTGTACATAGACTTGCCTTGCTGCTAGGCAACTGAATTTCTCTAAAACAGGGCATTCTTTCCCCCCAAAAGGCTTCACGGCTGTGATAGGAACTGCCCTTGATAGTGCTTCTATAAGTGAATCTACAAGAATTCTGTAGCACTTATCTAGAAGTGAAAGTTCATAATGAAATCTGCAAGTATATAACCATTCAGCTTTGATATAGGAACAGTGGGAACACAGAGCAGATGTTCATTGCTATAAATAGGCACTAGAGGGTGCATGCACAGAGATAACCCATTTTAGCTACGTGTGATGAATAGCTTTCCCTACTTACCCCTCAGCTTGAAGTCATTCATTTTCATGTAGTTAGTTCTGTAGAAATATGGATTCCCTTTTCTTACCTCCTTAGTTTGTCTCTCTTCAGCCAGACGATTTTGTACTTCAGCTTCTTCTAACTTGTCTTCTACTATTTCTGTCGCAGCTTTTTCTGGTGAGAAGTCAAGCATAAGAGGCAGCACAGGTGGAGGAGATGGCTCATCTGAAGATGACGACTGTGTCTCTTTTACCTGTTTAGAACTAGGAAGAAGAGCATGGGCAGTGAGTACTTTAATCAGCAGGAACTATTAAAGACAGGAAAGACAAGGTCAAAGCGTTCCACAAAACTTAAGTGCCCTGACTTCATTTTCTCCTCATGTTCTTTAACCTAAGTTTTGGACTTCATGTGTTTTGGACCCAAAAGGATGCTGATTTCCTGGAAAATATGAAAAACTTAATGCTGTATATTTAGCCTACATACGTAATGAAATGAGATAACGGCCCTAAAGAATTTCATCCTATGAAATGTCTGTGCTGACGCATACATTCTGCCTAAGCCTCACACATGGGTTTTTTGGAAAGGAACTGTAATCTAATCTGCATGATAAAGTCATTTTAGAGAGTGAATTGCTTTCTTTGAGAGAAAAGACTGTTTGGGGCATTTAGGCTAAGTAACATATTAGGAGATATTCACCAGCTATGCATCATTCATGCTTTAAGTTTTCATCTCCACCAGCCCTGAAGCAAGCACCTGTGAGAAGATGCTGGACTGGTGGTATGAAGGCTGCAACATTATCACTGCAGAAATTAGATAGGTAGTTGCAGTAGCACAGGATTCTCCCTTTGTATGTGCCAGTGTTCCAAATGAAAGATAACCCCCTTCAAAATACAATAGAGAAATTCTTGACTTTATGCCTGACGCTTCAAAGTAATTTTACAAAAGCACTGTCAACTGCACAGAGCAAAATTGCATTTTATTGAACCATCTACTGTTCTTTTAAAGGCAACAGCAAATTAACACCAGCTACAGCCAGCTTCAACAGGAGTATCAGATACAAGTTTTAAGTTGCTCACTAGCTCAACTAATTCAAATAACTCCCCAGGAGATTTCAGTTCTTTAATGTTAATATTGGTTGACCTTAAGGCTGACTGTGTTTCACTAATCACAAGTGATATCAGGTCTATACTGTAACTAAATGTTCAAGTGTTCTTCTCT
The DNA here is from genome assembly GCA_013399175.1 of Odontophorus gujanensis. Lineage (NCBI taxonomy): Eukaryota > Metazoa > Chordata > Aves > Galliformes > Odontophoridae > Odontophorus > Odontophorus gujanensis. The sequence continues at coordinate 440,174 of VXAB01007355.1, read as the reverse complement.
AAACATTTAGAAAAGATCTTTGGAAATTTGAAGTCATTAAATTTCATCTAGAAGCAATTTGGCTACAACGTTTACTTCATTTCTCCATTTCATTGGAGAGTTGGGGGTGTTCCTCCTTACCCAGCTGTAAGTGCCTTTCTGGTAGAAAAGCTGGAACTCCGGCGAACAGATTCAGCATGTGGAGAAAATACTGTACTTGTTGTGGCTTTAGGAGTTGCTGCTGGAAATCCTGAGATACGACGGACAGGTGTAGGTAAGGCAGACCGTTTTGAGCTGGCAGGAGTCATGGAGACAGGCCTCTCACAAGGAATCTGAAATATCCCATCTTCTGAAGCTCTCAGGGGTGTGCTGACTGCTACAGCACTAAGAAAAGGCACAGAAACAAGCACAAAGTTCTTAAAGTTTTATTTAAACAACTTTACCAGATAATAGAAGTCAGTTAACCTTTGGTCAATAACAAAGGTGATCATCAAGAAGTCAATAGCTATGGCAAAGTAAGGGTTTTACTTCAAAGGGAAATTTTTATGAATAACCTAGTTAAGCTCTACAAAGGTGGTCCTCTTTCTGAAGTGTTTCGGATGTAGATTCCCCCTCCCCCCAAAACAGTTTAGAAATTATCAACACAGCTTGACCTAGAGGGTCTTAAGGGACGAGAGAAGCTTGCCTTTAAAGAGATTAGAACTTTTGAAGACTGGTGCTACAACTATCCACGTTACATTCAAAGAAGTACATTCAATTTGGTCCTACCTTCCAACTTTGCCATAAAGCGTTAATCCAAGAGATGGCACTGCTTTTGTTGCTGACTTGTTTGGTGTTACATCTAAAAAAAGAAATGCTTTTAGTTAATCGTTATCCATATTCATATTCAATTTTTAGAACTACAGATACCTTTCAATCAGCAAAAGACAGGCTATGTAGAGCATATGCTTACCTACAGTTTTCACTGGGACCTGAGCTTGACTTGTAGGAACTGACAGAACTCTAGCCCTGGGCTTTGGGCACAGGCTTCCTTTAATTGTACTTCCATCTTTATTTTGTTGACATAGCTTCTGCAGACTGGGGAGAGACCTCAGCCTCTGAACTCCACTGCCTTCAGGCTCAGATGGCACTGTTACTGCAGAAGCTGAAGATTTAGCCAAGCTTACAGCACTAGATATTTTGGGAGTACTGGCTGATCTTGCTTGCTTGCTGGATCTTTCAGTGTTGACAGCCTGCAGAGATGACACCCTGGTTGGTCTGGCCAGAGACAGTCTGTTTGTACTAGATGAAGGTTTAGAGCCACTCACACCAGCTTTTGAAGTTGCATTCAATTTTCCTGAAATATAAAGTTAAGTTTCATTTCTGAATCACTGTTTACTGCTAAGTTTGATTAATCAAAATAATTAACCTTGTACAGGAAAACAGGGATGTACAGCATTTAAATTTATTAGCAAACAACTTAAGTTTGAGATGAAAACTTATTCCCTGCACACTCAAGCAATGATATCTGCTTTAGAAACTCTCCTCCCCAGCTATCTGAATTATAAATCAGTGCAATTAAATAAAAGAACATTCTTCAAGGAATGCCTAAACAGCTAGCAATCTAAGCTACATTTTCAGCATTTTTGCTCACCAGAGTTGGGACTGTTCCCTTAAATATTATCCACTGCCATGCTTAAGTTAACGTTGGTTAACACCTCAATCTGAACTACTCCTTAAGAGTTTTTCTCAATTGGGAGCATGGCTTTTACTTGTAATCAGTATGTTACTTTAAGTAACAGGATGAATCTTGACTTCCTATACTTCCTATCATATAAAAATCCTTACTAAGCCTTAACTTCTGATAGAAACCTTATTATCTGCCCAGAATCAAAGTATACGATAAAAATTTGCTGTAGCTTGGAATCATGCTGGATCTACAAGAACTGTGGTGTTTATGTTTGCCATTGCTTTTAGGAGACTCTTTTCTTGCTCCTTTGAAGTTACTGTAAGGGTCAAATCAATATCCTTACGACAATATAACTGAATACAACTAAGATACTCTCAAGAGTTTTGGGTGTTTTTTCCATCTGCTTGAAGAAAACCCATCCTTTTACTAGGTTTACATAACAGAGAATTTGGAAGTCAGCTTCACACCTTACTACTTGAGTTCATTTTCTCGTTTTGTGGGACTTCTCTAATAATTCAAGTTGGATGAGCACACAGCATTCAGGAGCTTATATGCTAGGCTGTAATAGAAAACAGCATACAACAAGAACAAGAGTTTGTGAAGTATTGCTTACTTTCTAGCTGTCAGATGCATCAGACACGTAAATATCAGGCTTAGGAATCTAGCCAGTACAAGCAGGAGAAGTCAACTATTTTATCTTCAGTCCATAGGGATTTGTTTGCCTAGCCTACAAAATTTTATTCTCCATTCAAATTATTTCTTGCAGCTTGCATGCACTAGACACCACTAAAACATTCATACCCATGGGACAAGAGTTGCTTATCTACTTTAAAACTGATCTGTGGGTCAATCCTTCAGTAAGAGCACTTACCATTTTTTCCTATGGGAGAAATGGGTAAACTTGAGTTCAGATTTGAGCTCACACTGGAAACTGACAATGAAGAAGTTGAAGTACTTTTCCTTGTGCGACCAGTGCCAACACCAGGAAGTTTCAGATGTGTTTTTTTTAAACCAGGCTGAATCACAGAACATAAACAAAAGCAGTGTTTAGTATGTTACTTTGCTAAGCTTCTACTTGGCATTACAGTCATTTGTAACTGTTGGAGAAATTACTTCCTCAGGTTACAGGTTAAATAACAAGATCTCTTGGAAATAGTTCATTATATCTGGGTTATCATACAGAACTGAAATAGGAATTCTCTGAAGAGGCTGTTATTTTCATTCCTGTCACAAACCTGACTGTAGTCTTGAAACAGTTTACTTTATCTTCATATTAGGATTACACAGGACTCCTGAGGAAGTTATACCAAAAACTTTTCTATAAGAAATTAAGTAGATACCATGACACTGTGTTACTTCTCAGGACTGTATGCAGTGATGTGAGGGTGGACAAGTAACTGCTGATAAACCTGTTATCACCTGCTTATTCGTTAGCATGCTACTGTCACCTTCAGGAAGGCAAGCTAGATGACAAACAACTCCCATGAGTGCAAACAAGCCAAATCAAATATCGGGTTCCACTGGCCTCTCAGTCTCCTGCTGCATACCTTGTGCCTTCTTCCTACACCACCTGCACCATCCTCAGGGAAACTACAGCAGTACACCAAAAACAAGTATAAAGCAGTACTGCAGCAGAGTTGTGCAGGGCTAAGTAGGTATCTACAGCTCCAAAACAACTTATTCTATGAATATGCATATTATGGCAGCCTTTTCATATGGTATTTGTTTCTTACCTAAAACTACCACTCACGTATTTACAGCTAATACTTTAAAATAGCTATGCTTGTTACTCCAACATATTCTTAGCTTTTCTGAAGTATGCTCACTGTGGTATTGACATAGAAAACATTAAAGATAGCAATTACAGCACAGAGACTACTTTCCCTTAAATCAGAAAGTAAACTATACTCCATTTTCTCTTCTTATAGGAAGATTACAAAGGTTGTTTTCATGTTAAGAATGCTCATCATTACCTTATTTGGTGCAGGAAGGACTTTTTTGTCCTGCACTGAGGAACTGCCAGTGAAAGAAGACTCAAAGACATCTGAAGCAGCATTTGATTTATCTGAAATTAGATCTTCAGATGATCCCACGCTGGTTGTATCTCTTTTTGTAGAAATGCTAGTATGTTTTCCTGGTTTGGCCTGCAAATTTCAATGCAACATTTTAAAAGGTATGTTCCTATAAGCCACTTTAAAGCTTTTGTCCATGCTGATTTTGTTAGGAAACTGAGCCAGTAGTCAATGAAGAGGCCTTTGAATCCAGTCATGTCCTTAGTCGTTAGACCAACATAATGTAAGTTGCCTCCTGAGTACGTTTGCTAAGCATTAGAAAAGATGGGACATACAGTAGAAATCAACTGAAGGACAGTTCTGCAATTGTAATCAGCATATCTCATATAATCATGTGCTGTAATAGTCATTCTTCACAACTGTGAGATCTCCATTTTATACATACTCTTTTACTTTACTCTCAACTTGCTAAGGATGAGCCACCGCCGTAACAGTGTACCACCTGAAGTGCCTATTTAGAGGGATAGAGTACAATTTGGCTGTGAAGGCATTAAGTCTATAATTTTTCTTACAGCACCTGAAAAAAAAATACAAGGAATTGTCCATTTTCTACCAGTGAGGGGTTACACAGAGCCAATTTCAGTAAGATCTCACTTTAAGTAAGATCTGGATTACATAATGGAGCCTAAAATTATATGGTGTAGAATAACAAAATCCCCAAAATATTCTAGAGACTGGATTAGTAAGTACAAAGGCCACTAAGAAACAACTGTTTCCTCACAACTCTAATTTGCTATTTTCCAAGATTTCTATTTTCAGTTTCTCTCCTTGCCACAGCCTAAACTTTACCCTGCTAATCAGTGCTTCCCCTGATTAGAGAGGAGGTACAGACTGAATGAGAACGAGTTAAAAGCATACAAACTCTTTTTTGCACAGTGAGTTGCACAGTAATTTTATCAGAAAAATCCACATTAAAACCAGTATTTAAACAGCAGCCAGGAGTGATGGCATTCCCAAAATCAGAACAGAATGACAAGTTTGCCAGCAGTTACTCTGCATTGTTATAAGTAAAAAGTAGGTTGCTATATCACCATACCTCCCCCACTCTTCTTTCATGTGGCACTTTTTCCGCCTGAGAATTTTAAGATGCAAAGAAACTTCTGAAGTTATAGAACTAGTACACAGTTTAAACATTTCTATAATAAAAATCACATTTAAGGAGAACATTGCTACACAGAGGACACGTACCTTTTCTACCATCAACATACTGCTTTTTCTTAGGGTAGATGAAAGTTTTGGCATCAGCAGTTTGCTAGTTGCTTTCTTGTTTTTTTCCACAGTTTTCTGTTCTTGTGTCAGAGGTGAACTGTTGATTCTTGTAGGAGATGCCTGAATTCTATCAGGGCTTCTGTCTGAAGGAGTACGAACAATGTGTGTCTTGTCACCTGACACAAGTTTATCTGATTCCTTCTGAAAAGGCAGCAGCAGACAGGCAGGGCTATCTCCCACACAGTATGTCTCTCTCTTAACAGTGCGAGGACTTTTCTCTACATGATGGCTTTTCAGTATTTTCATTTTTGACTTCAAGTCCTCCACAAATTGTTCTGCAACCTCATCACCATTTTCTTCTGACGGGCTTACTTTGTTCTCTTCGCTCTTACTTCCACTTTCTATCCTCAGTGCTAACAAATGAGCTTCTTTGAAGATTTCCACGAATTTATCTCCTGTAAGTGGGCTCCACACGAGTTTATCATCAGAAGTGGGCACACTCTTTTTTTCAGCACTTCTTTTTGCATCAATATTGGCAGCAACACATTTTTCTTTGTGTCCCAGAGGTCCAACAAAAACTTCATCTTCACTTCCACTATGAAGAAAAATAAGTCAGTCAGGAGCATCCTGAGTTACCTGCATCTTAAAAGGAATATTTATTTATCTGTTTACATAGACATACCTTGCTGGAGAGAGTGAAAGGTCAAAATCAAACTTTTCATCAGTCAGAAGAGGAAAATCTGAAACTATAACAACTTTGTTAGGATTCTGTCTTGTTTTTTGTTGGTTTTTTTTTTTTTTGCAATAGAAATGACTGCATTATGTTTTCACAATTTGATGAATCTGACACCAGATGGCACATTCAGTTGTCAGGTTTGAGTAACTGATTTCTTTGAACTTAAACATGTTTTTCCTCTTTTAAAGGTACAGCTGTAGGATCAGAATTGTGACAGATGCCCAAATACCATGAAAGATCTAAACAGTAATTTCTAAATGTCCTTAACAGGAACATGGAATCTGAGGTGGGAGAAGGTTAAAAGGTTATCAGCAGCCTCCAGACAAAAGTGAGTATATATAACCAAGAACTGGATGACAAGTTGTCCTGTCAGTCAGTTTCCTTCTAGCTGGGGCCAGTACAGAACATTAACAAAAGATCATGAGAAAAAAATTGTTTGCCTTTTAACCCATTCATGCACTAAATATTAACTGAATCAGACAGATAAGGAAAGGAGAGGAGTTCAGCTTAGATATGTAGGAGAGTGGCTGATGACCACATGCATTAGCACCAGGGCTCCACAATGTCTTAAGGGCACCCAAGCATGAGCCTGGCGACAGCATCCCATCCAAAGTCCACCAAGCAGGACACGGAGCAGATGAAAGGTCCAACACACTGAACAGCCTTCATTTTTAACGAGGGACACACCAGACAGAACGCTTCCCCACATCCTCTCCACCTACCATCCACGCAAGCACTCAGCTTTCCTCCCACCGCACGCCTGGAGCGCTGCAACGCCACTTCTCTTCCCTCGTCCATCAGCTCTGGAAAACACAGTTAACGATGTGTGAGGTTTAAAAAACAGGAACTAGGCCGCGCATTTGTTGTCGCTGCCGAGACGACAAGGAGGGAAACGCTCCCTCTGAAGACCCCTACACGCGACACTCATCGCCAGCCACACAAGCGCGCTTTGAGCCCCAGCTCACCGTGCTGTGCCCGCGCGCTGCCCACGGACGGTCAGCCACGTCCCACGCCGCCGCCGGCTGCGCGTTTGAAATCGCGCCCCGCTCACGTGACGCGTGAGACGCGCTCTCATTGGTGGGTTCGTACGATACTCCTTTCCCCCGGGGCATTGTGGGGGTTGTAGGCGGGCGGCGCTCTCCAACGGTCCCTCTCTGGAGGAAATTGGGCGGGTTAAATGTGCTGAGGTCGTCACGGACCTATGGATCCATCCGGCGCAAGCCCTGCCCGGCGGGGACCCACGCAGGGTCACGGCCAGGCGGGTCCTGGAGGAGATCCGCAGGCTCCGGGCAGCTGTGCAGCGCTCACTGCGCTGACAGGCTTACAGGCACAGTGCATGACAGGGACTGATAGGATACCAGGCTAAGAATTAACGTGCTCACCTCCCTCCCTTCCCCCCTCGTCACCCTACACAGGTACCCAAGGAGCCTCTCCTGGCAGGCACTTGTCATTAAGGAGCTGTCAGGATTTGTTGCTTCAATATTCTGGTGTTGCTGCCTTCCAGCTCTGGCTTTTTCTCTCAGGATTTTATAGCCATTTTCCTTATGGATCCCTGAATTGCTATTGTTGATGTCACAATTCCAGTTCTGCGCTTCTCTCTTGCACTGCATTAACCTACAGAATGTCTCACTAAGAGCTCAACAGCAATTAATTCTTCAGTAAACTTCAGTAAGTACCCATGCTGTATTAACAAAACTGGGCCACATAAACTTCGAAGGATAGCTTTCCACCAAGAAAAATGATGATAAAGAAGAAAGAAAAAATAGTTGGGAGATCTCAATACATATGTCCAAAACTCAATAAGAAACAGAAAACTGAGATGAAACTATTGAGGAAAGAGTCAAATAGGCAGCAAGTCACATAGATCTGAAGACTGAAGTAGGAAAAAAAAAAAAAAAAGATAAAAACTGAAAACATACAGGACAAATTCAGTGTGCAGCTTTTATTGTGGCATCTACTGCCCTGTAACTATTATTTAAGAATATAGGTATCCAGCTCCTTTGGCACAATCCAAATGTGGTAGCTGTGTCCTCAGAGTCGCATCTGAATAGCTGACAAAGTCAGTGGATTTTTATTATTTTTACTGATTTTTTAATTTCTTCCTTGCAGTCATTATACTATTTCTATTATTCTATATTTAGTGCATTATTAACAACAAAGAATATGATACCCTCAGTAACCCCACTGCCTGCAGTAACACTTTTACTTCTCACATAGCTATTAGACTTAAAGGGCAGACACACATCAATGGAAATGTGCATTGACGTGCTGTCCTTACAGTGGAAATGCATTCATTTAAAGGAAATGGAGACTCAATTCAGTTTATATTAAACCATTACAGACTTGATGAGATCAAAATAGCTCTTGTTACAAGCACTATTTATGGAAAAGATTTAAGATAAATAAGAGTGTTTGTAAACAAGCTCAGTATAAAGTTTCAAAGTATTTAATCCTGTAAACATTTACTTTACATTTTAAGTTTCCTGTAACAAATCTAGAATGTAAATGAGATCCCAAGACATTTGGGCATTGTTAATAGTTCTAATAAAACTAAAAGAACCGAGTATGAATTATATAAAAATATAAATATCATATGAAAGACAAAAGCCTTTACAAACGTCCCAGAAGTACGAGTTCAGATTTGTCTTATGTTAACAGCAATTACACATGTCAATAAGCTTAAAATAACATTTAAATAAGTAATACGTTTATTTTATTTGTCTAGCAGCTTAAAGATGTTGCATGAAGACATTCACATTTTATTTTGGAAAAGAAGGACTTCTACCTGACTTACAGATTTTAATACTGTATATTCATGTGTCCTACAAATGCTTTCTGCACTATTGGATTTATCATAGCAAACCATCATAAACCCAGCTAATTATGTAACGTACAGCTTTGTGGAGAACTTCGGCATTGGCACAGTATCTTATTAATTAAAGCTCCAAGTGATTAGGGAGGAATAGAATGTATACAGCTTAGTTATTAATCATAAGTATCCAAATGTTTTATTTTGTGCTGATATATTGTTTATTGACTGCCCACTGAATATTACTGTGTTATAAAAATAATCAGAGTTTTAAAAAAGACACATTTTTTATAAAGAATACTTGAACATTAGTGCACATCTGAGTGATGTTGGCTTGAAATTTCATTCCAGGCAAGTTAAATCCAATTACAAGTGTGGAAAGGAACTAAGTTTTATGCAAAAAATAGCCTGTGATCTAATAGAATGCTGTAAGTTACAGCTCATCCTGCATGTTTCACCACCAGCACCCTCCATCTGTGCCTCACTTCTGTTGCTGTGAGTTTGGCAGCATTTTAGCAGCTAGGCACTGTTTATAAGAAGGGATCCCAGCAGCTATAAGAAGTCAGACTTTGGGATTACTCATCACTTGCCTTGTGAACTGCCTCAGGTAATTTTGCAAAGAACTGTGACAAAATTATCTCCAGAAGACCAGTAATTCAAGAATGTTGATGGACACATATTAAGCACCCCCAGACTGGTCAAATTGGTGAGCTTGGAAGGAAGATTTTTTGTGTTGATAGAGAGTGAAAATTTTCCTCTTTTGCGAAAGAACACAGGGATAAAAAAGGACAACTTCATCTCTGCAAGAAGAAATCTGATTCACTGCGAACTCAGTCACCAAGATAACATGAATGTTTCCAGGAGGTAAGTTTCACATACTGCATTCCTTGCAGGCAAATAGGAATAGGAAAGCAAAATACTGACAGGGACAATATTCTGCTTTCAGTCTTAACGTGATGCTGACAGATAATCATGAGCTATGCTACTTGATGTGTGCTTACATAAGACAGAAGGCAGCACTTTTCCCAGGACAGAGGAGAAATGTGTATTTCTTATTCCAGTAATACTTTCTGTAAAATCTCAGCTGCTGAACTTGTCTTTATTGATGAATTACCTTCACAGATTGCATTCCTAGACTTTGGCTTTTTAAGTCAGTTCTGACAGCTTTCTTGCAAGTGTGCGAAAGTATCTAAATATAATTTGTGCTTAAAGCCTCTTTACATTTAAGCCATATACTCTGTAATATTTTTTCATTATAACTCCTACTCCTCTGTGATAGTAACAGCAGAAACACGTATGAACCAGAGCTTTAATACATTTGATGGTTTTCAGACCCCTTTTTGAAATATATGAAATTCATAATGCTGTCAGCATTTCAGCTCAGATGGGCTTGTGGGCATTCACCATTTTTCTCTCTTTAAAAAAGGAAGCAGGCTCACTGGGGTTTAGCAGGCAATTTTTCAGTTGAGATAACAGTAATTGGAGATTGCTTACTACACAGCAGCTCTTCCAAATCATTTGGGAAAGGTGGCAGAGTGCATTCAGAGAAATCTGGAGATACTGCTTACTCCTGACTGGCATCTTCAGCTAAAGAATACCTCGACACCGACCATCAAAATAGAAACATATTGTCAGAGTAGAATGGGAAAGTGTCATAGCATGTGCTGCTCTTATTCCCACAGATTTAAGATTCAGAATCTGGTATTGTTTTTTTTTAATATATTTAACCCCACCACCTTCATAATATTGCAAAATGTAAGGATATGCTTTTACTCATAGAATTGATCTGTATCAGCAGTAAGAGCAGGGTCCATCCTCTCAGAAGCCTGTATGCAGTCTCTCTGCCTGTCAGTGTGAGAGATATACCAAATGGTTGGTAAATGCTCTGCGTTTCCAATTATGGGAATTACTTTATTTGTCTCATGGAGTTTGAAGAGCTCTTTCCCAAATCTAGTCTATGATTTAATACATACTCTGAGCTTCATTATAAACACTATAGAACTGTTAATAAACAGAATCATTTTTATCTTAGTCTTGTTTTTTGTTATGGCAGGATACATTCCCTCCGAGCTCACAGACAGAAAACCAATGCCAACACACATGAGAACTGGCACAGTACCTCTGCATTCAAGCAACAGCGTGGAGATGAGCTTGCTACAGTCCTTACGCTGTACACAGTAATTGTCATGGTCCTTCTAATGGCAATCTGGGGAGCCTGGGCAAGAAAGGATTCTTATGTATAGCAGCAGTGTGCTTCCTCTGTTAAATATTTAAAAATATATATTTGTACTGATTATTTGTACCCAAGAAGTACAAAAAATGGTACCTGCATATTATAGCTTAGTCTAAACTGCTTCAACCGTGGTTACTTGGGGAACTGAACCTGTGAAGAGATTAAATGGGCAGAGTACAGAATGTGACTGTGAATAAGGCAACATAAAACTGTCTGCACTGTAAACATATTTGTATTACCATTTGCATGTATAATTTTAAAAACAATATGCTTGCAGGAAGAAAGCTTCAACCAGTGTTTTTATCAGTCAATCTTTTGTGTATCTAAGCAGCTTTCCATTTTTTGTCTTACATTGTCCATTCTCTACCTCTGCTAATACTACCTATCCCAATCCCTGGTAAAACACACTGTATATATATAAACAGGCAACTAATCTGCCACGTCACAACATAGGAAAAAAAAAATCAATAAAAGCAGCTATCCTGCAGGCTAAGGATCTCCAAAGACGTCAAATATCATCTCAGTGGCTGAAAAGAGTTTATGTTGATAATGGGTCTTGCATCTGCATTTGTTTAACTTCTTGTAATACCTTTGTAAACTCAGGAATAAACCCACCAAATAAATGGTATTTGTAAGCATCTTTTGTTGCAGGGCCATCTGGCACAGTTTTGATCTTTGCACAGTGTAGCACCACAGACATGTCTACGTCAGCTCTAAACAGGCCACTGTGGAATCAGTATTCCTGTATCTACGCAGCTCTGACTGAGTTGCAGGATTTAGGTAAAACTTCCTCTTCGGGTAAACCACCTCTTCATGGTTTAGAATGAGAGCAAACCTTTGCTCATGCTTCCTTAAGAACAGCTCACACAGAAATGACACTAAGAAAATAGATTCTTAGTGTATTAAATACGTAGCCGTAGACCATATGGGGCCCAGTCACATGTGCTGTATATAGAGTCCTAAGCTACATACTTGGCTTTTAGAAACACATAGCTCATATTTCACTAGTACAAACTGGAGAAAAATTAGTCTTGATTCCTTGTGCTGCTATTTTCATAACAGTTGCCTTCATATGTGGCCACAAAACAATCAAGAGAAGTTGTATGGGTGTGAAGGCAGCCTATGCTCTGCTTCCTTCTTTGCCTGAAGAATGTATGTCCCTTTCCTGTCACGGCCGATTTGCCATATGAAAAAGATACATCTCCCCAACCATGTGGTGGGTACACATCGGATCTTGCACAATGCACCATCCTATAGGAGAAAGCTTCTAGCAGACACCCAACAGGAGGACGACTGCCTTAGCCATGAGAGCATCATGTGTATATACACCACGTGCTCAGAGGTACACCTCTCATACAGCGGAGAGGCCAGCAGTCAGACAAGTCATACATGAGATCTGCCTGGGTTGAAAGCTTGGAAGCCATTTTAACTCAGTAATCATGACCTGCAAACTTCAGCGAGTGCTACAATCTCTCTGCAGAATGCAGCTTTGTACATTCTGCTCTTGGTTGCCCTGTCTCCTCTATTTTGGGGTTTGATTAACTTGTTTATTTTCCTCTAAGAAATTAATATATTGCAAAGCATTCAAGCAGGAAAGAGAGTTCTGTGGAATATTAGATTTTAGCCACAGACTTTCAGAACATCTCATCATACACATGCATAACGTTGAAAAAGCAGCACAGGCAAAAAACAAAACCAAACAGACACACAAAAAGCTAGAGTGGCTGGCTGCACATCATTGTTTGTGGTTCAATTGTTGTCTTTTTCAATACTGCATGTATAATTCTGCTCTGAAGCACTGGAGATCCAAATAGAGTATTGAAAATGCTTGAGTTTCCTCTCTCAACTGGAAAGAGGAGATGAAGCATAACTGTTCTGAGTATTCAGCAGCAAGACATTCAGTGTTTTCAAAACCTTCCAACTTTAATCTTGATTGAAAAAACCCTCAGCTTTCTCAAAGAATATGCATGGATTCCTGTAAGCCTGGAGGCATTCAAGGCAAGGCTGGATGTGGCTCTGGGCAGCCTGCTCTAGTGGTTGGTGACCCTGCCCAGGGCAGGAGGTTGAAACTAGATGGCCTTTGAGGTCCTTTTCAACCCATGCCACTCTATGACTCTATGATTCATTCTATGAATTTGAGCAACTGTCAGAAAAAAAGGGGGAATGCAGCACAACATGATTAATGTGGGGGTCAGCACGAAGGAGAGAAAGCAGGAATATAGAGAACGTACCTTTTAGTGACTCCTTATTGAAAATTTTGGTTCATGATTATTCCCACGTTCCAGGGGTATTCTTTCCAGGCTGCACTGCAATCCTTAGCAACAGGAGATTGGGGGAAGAAAAACTTGCTGCACTAATGCTGATCGCAAGACATTTATTTGAGACTCCTCCATAATCACCTCCCAGATCTCATCACTTAGCTTTGTAGAAAAGTACTCAGTTATTCTGAAGACTCTGAGAGCAATCTGGTACTGTACTTTTCAGTCAGGATGGGTATACATGTAAGACTGCTTTATGGGCGAAGAATTGTACAGAATTATATTCCTAATAAACAAAATTAAATTGCACATAGAAGTTGTAAAGTTTCCCTCCCTAGAGATACTCAGAAGACATCTGCATTTTGTGCTGGTCACCCTGCTCTGGGTGTCCTCGCTTGAGCAGAGGCTTGGCCCAAAAGACTTCCAGAGGTCCCTTCCACCCCTCAACCTCACAGTGTTTCCTTGAAATAAACAAAAAAAAAATCATTTTAAAGATTACTAGTGGAACAAATGGCACTATCCTGTGAGAAGATGGTAACTCACTTTTTCCTACAAAAAGAGCAGAGTTGGATGCAGTCAGGGAAACACTGGGACAGTGTGGGTGTTCTCCATAACTCTAGACATACCTCTCCTGATTTATCATGTTAACATGGCAAAAAGCTTCCCACTTCTTTTTTGAATTACTATTTTGCAAACGGAATTGACTTAGCTAGTCCAATGCACACATGAACAAACAAAAGGAAAATTGTGGGAATGAGTATCAGAGGGGAATCAGTCTTTAACAAGAGGCAGTTCACAGACTGGCTTACATGTACCATCAGGCAAGATCTTAGGCTATAACATGTGTCTAGGCTGGCTTGGATGTATCAAGTAATTCCTTAGTGTAAAGTATCTTTTTTTTCCTTAGACTTCCGCCTTGTTGGAAAAAATGGAGAGTAACAGTTCAATTACAGGTCTTAAACTTACTAACATTTAATGCATTCAGAAAGACAAATGCAACTTTGAAAGGTCAGCAAATTCTATGTTACTGGTGTTTGTAAGTAATTTGCTTAATTTGGACAATGTAATTAGGGATAGGGGAAAACTGTGGTCTTGCAGGGCTATGGCACATACTCTCACTGTCAGACACAAATCATCTCCCTGATTAAACAATGCTGTGGAGCCTACACCTATTTATCCCCAGCAAGTTGACCCAGGAAAACTCATAACTCAGCTCTCATAGTAAATCACTTTCCTAATTTAACTTGGAAGAGATGACAACGGTAACAAACTAGTTACTAGTTCTACACCATTTAAACAGACTCACAAGAATTAGAAGCTAAGAAACTCAGCTTGGAATGTGTGTATCAATTGTTACCCAGTGATCTCTTCATTAATATTTCCTTTATATTCAACAGAGCAGACTGATGATTTACACATGTTCAAAAAAGGCTGTGGTTTAAGCATACCTGTCTGCTGTTACTTTAAACTACCACAAACAATGTCAGCAGTTGAGACAGCAAATGTGATGATATACTCCATGTACCAACTGGACTGTCAGAAAATGAAAACACATCTTTTAATTTACATAGTCATCCTCCCGTGCAGATGCTACACATTTTATTTCAAAAGACTCAAGCCCTTCCAAGCTCCATCTCTCACTACTGCCTCACATTTTCAAGAGGTTAACACATTCTGTATAATCATCTTTATACCAAGAAATCAGCGCGGCCACCTCTTGAGTCCCTTCTTATGATAAACCTTGTCATTCCCCTGGCACTGCCTCTGGTTCAGCAAATCAATTAGTACAATGATTCTTTCAAAACACTGTATGAATTATGTCCAAAATTTAAAGTGAGCAAATTTATTCTGCAGATTTTTCTGTGAATTCTGAACCTGGGAAATCTGCATCACCATGCATCAGTCAGTGTTATGCAATAAAATGACCTCTCATTATCCTTTAACTCCAACTCTGAAGTAGCATGGTAACACATTGGTACCTCAGCACTATACTGCATCTGATGACACTGCATTGACAGGTGTAACATCACTCATTCTGATCTTACTCGTTGTTCTGCACATGTCAGAAGCTGCTGTTCCACACTGCACCCATCAGTGGGTGCCCTGGTGTACCAGCCTATTCCTTTTTCTACAGGGAGGCACTGCAGCTGGTTTATAGAAACCCTCCTTTTTTTTCCTATCCCATCTGCAATACTTCGCAGAAAGATCTAGTAGCAAAATTATTAAACTGATATTGTCTGCCGAAGTCCCAAATCAAATTAAGGTAGGGTTAATAAAAGAATTATTTACAATTTTTGAAACGGTAATTTTGTTACCTGGTGATAATAAAACATTTGCTGAAAGAGTAAACACAGATTTCTAAGCCTTCTGTTTATGATGAGCTTAATGAACTGGCAAAACTTGTTTCTTCTTGTGCAGAAAATGGACTGAAATGGCTGCTGCAAATTCTGCTACGCACAGCCGAACTGCTCTCTGTGCTTAAAATACAGCTTGGATCATCCCTACCTCAAAGCTCCCCCCACTTCTGGTTAAAGCTCAGATGTCACCAAACAACTTGTTAGCACATCATGTTCTTTGAGACGCAGGATATTGCAGTGAAGTGTTTTTGTATCTTAAAAAGACCTCTTTTTACTTCAAAAAAAAATTTATTACCACATTTTCATTAAACATCTTTTGTTGAGATCCTGCAAATAATACCATCTAATAAGGTGCCAATTTTTTCTTCCTGAGGAGTAATCTTGTACATCTGCAGGAAAAAAAAGAACAATAAAAACAAAAACTGTGTAAGGAAAAAAAATGGACTGTATACATTCACAAAAACATATACACACACGCGAGAAAAGGTTTTCTGCTTTTTTACATTAGACTCTTGTCTTTCAGGTGTAGGTGACCTGGTGTAGGGAACCTGCTTTGGCAGGGTGGTTGGACTCGATGATCTCTTGAGGTCCCTTCCAATGCCTACGGTTCTATGATTCTATGATAGGTCAGATAAAGTTGGGAGTGAGAAACTAAGCAAATTCTGAAACTGAAAGAAACAAAAGAAAGCTAAGAAACTGAATGAGAATGGTACTCGTAGATACACAACGAATGGTCCAATTTTGGTGCTGTTTCCCACCATTACTTTGATTGAGGTGATCAAGAAGATTTAAACTACTCGAATTTTATGTGTGGGATGGATGTTCTTCAAGAATATTCTTCAAACACAAATTCTTCCAAGACAATTTTCTAGCACATGGTGATCTGTTATGAGCACACAAGCCCTAACAGAACTCCTAGAAACACATTCTTATTTAGCCATCCATGTTGAGACTATTTGGGTGTTCAAGATTATGAAATTCCTTAGGACTGAAAATTTGTTTTCAATTAAATGCATATTTGTCTAAGAAAACAGGAAGCAAAAGTGACTGTATGGTTGGCACCAACCTGGAATTCATTTTTATGGTCCAACTTCCTCCTGACTATCTTAAAGAATCTGCTGACTTAAAATTTCTGATGTCAGTGTGCGATAACTGAAACTTGTTTTCCACAGTAAAGAAAAAAAGTTTCCTGTAAACAAAGTTTACGGTCATGCAGAAGAAATAAAAACCCTATGTGAAAAGTGAGATATGCTATGAGGCAATTACATACATCATTCCTTTTACTAACCCTGGTTATCTCTTCAGGTTGCGTACCTTTTTAATTTTGGCAATGTCTGTTAGCTGGGGTAGCTCATCTAGAGAAACCTGTTGGCCTTCTACTTGAGATGCTATATCTTCCAGATTAACTGTTTTTTCTCTGTCTTCAACCAGAACAATGAGTACTGCTGTGTCACTGTCTGAAATGCCGAACTTTTTAAATGCATCTGAAATCTGGGAAAAGATTAAAAACATCAAAACATTAAACTTATTACACTACATCAAAATAGTCGTATTCTTGCTACATCTTTTCAGTTACTGGATCAAATAAACCAAGAGAATAAGTTAGTATGTGTTATCTTAATGGAACTCTGAAAACCAAGAAGAGATATCAGCATATTAGTGCTATTAAAAATAGTAGTAACTTCTATACATTTGTTAGGTTAAGTGGATATCTATCACTGCCTGGCTGCACAAGTGCATTAACAAGTTTCTCTGGCAAAAAATGACATCTGAAGAATATATCTTACATTGTTGTTTGGTGAAAGGTTGAAGATAATTTCTGCATTGAGAGTTCTGGTCTTCATTTTACCTATCTTGTGTAGATGAACTGCTTTGTTGGCTGCCACAAGAATTTGAAAAGGATCTACAATCTGTAAAATATAACCAAATTTAAACAGAAATTCAACATAGTATTTTGGACTCCAGACTGACCGTATAATTTTGATAGCCCAAGTCTGTAATCATTAAAGCGAGTAGTACATTCTGCAAGCTGTTTTTGCAGTTTTTGTTCTTCCAAAGTCGATGGAGTACTTGCTGAATGGGACAATCACAGTATCATAAAGGTTAAAAAAAGACTGCTAAGATCATCTGGTCCAAATGTCAGCCCATCCCCACCACGCCCACTAAACCACGTCCCTCAGTACTGCATCTCCGTTTCTTGAACATCTTCAGGGACTCCACCACCTCCCTGGGCAGCCTGTGCCAACGCCTCACCACTCCTGCTGAGAAGAAACATTCCCTAATGTCCAACCTGAACCTCCTCTGCTGCAGCTTAAGGCCGTTCCCTCTTGTCCCGTGGCTGTTACCTGAGAGTAGAGGCCCCCACCTGGCCACAACTGCCTTCAGGCAGTTACACAGAGTGCTAAGGTCTCCCTGGGCCTCCTGTTCTCCACATTGAACCATCGCAGCTCCCTCAGCCGCTCCCCATCACCCCCGTGCTCCAGATTCAACCTCCATTCTTTTCTCCCCGCCCCGCGGCCTGTAGGACGGCCGAGCTCACCACGGTGGGATTGATGAGCGCTCCTTCGATGGAGCCCTCCATGGCCTTCCTCCGCAGGGCGGCTGCGTTCCGCACGCGGGTGAAGAGCAGCAGCGTAACGCTGCGCTCGGGAAACAGCTCCAGCGGGTGCGTGACGTGCATCCCGCATCAACAGCGCGCAGCTCAGTCTACTCGAGACGGCGTGCGGCGCCCGCTGGGCCGAGCAGCTCCGCCCCGCAGCCGGCTCCTCCCTCCTTCCCTCCGTCCTTCGCTCCTCCCTTCGCTCCCGGGCTCGCGGCCGCTTCCCGGCGGCGGCATGGACGGGTTGGAGGTGTACGGCTTCTTGGCCGCCATGAGCGGCTCCTTCCTGCTCTCGTCGCTGCTCTTCGCCGCCGTCAACCGCCGCCTGCGGGATCCCTACATGGACGAGGTGTTCCACGTCCCGCAGGCGCAGGCCTACTGCCAGGGCCTCTTGCTGCAGGTGGGCCCGGCCCTCGGGGCACCTCCGTCGCGGTTGGCTCGATCCGCTCTGGATGGGTTATTGCTGCAGGAGGGAGCGGGGAGCTGAGGTGGTCCCCGCCGCGCAGAGCCTGGCTGCTAATGCCTGATTATCGTTAAACATCCAGATGAACGAGGGGGGTGATCCTGCCCCTCTGCTCTGCCCTGGTGAGGCCACATCTGGAGTGCTGTGTCCAGTTCTGGGCTCCCCAATTAAAGAAGGACAGGGAACTGCTGGAGGGAGTTCAGAGGAGGGTCATGGAGGTGACTGGGAGCCTGGAGCATCTTCCTTATGAGGAAAGGCTGACGGACCTGGGGCTGTTCAGCTGGGACAGGAGAGGGCTGAGGGGGATCTCATCAGTGATTGTAAGTACCTAAAGGATAAGAGTCAAGTTGATGGGGTGGTTGCCACTCTTTGGTGGCAAGCAACAGTAGAGAAGGGGTAACAGGCACAAAGTGGAACAGAGAAAGTTCCATACTGACACAAGGAAGAAATTCTTTGCTGTCAGAGTGATGGAGCACTGGTATAGCTGCCCAGAGAGGTTGTGGAGTCTCCTCTGGAGCTACTCACAGCCCGTCTGGACACCTCCATGTGTTATCTGCCACGGAGCCTGCTATAGCAGGGGGTTGGACTCTTTGATCTCTAGAGATCCCTTCTAACCGCTACAATTCTGTGATTAACAAAGCAGAGTAGAGTTTGGAATTGCATATCCAAACCCTACTGCACATCTATGGTGCAGTTTTTGCATGACAGCAGCCCTCTGACCCGTGTTTCTCATTCTACAGTGGAACCCCATGATCACCACCCCCCCGGGCCTGTACCTGCTGTCGGTTGGCATGGTGAAGCCAGCAGCCTGGCTCTTTGGCTGGACAGGCAGCGTGGTGTGTTCCACTGCCATGCTCAGGTTCATCAACCTCCTCATCAGCGCCGGCAACTTCTACCTGCTATACTTGCTTCTGCTGAAGATCCATCAGAAAAATAAGGTACAAAGTAGGATTGTTTTATGTACCAGTACAAACAGTTTCTTGACTGTGTATGTTAACTTATGTGAACTACACTCAGTTTCATGTAATTACAGGTACTTCCTGTCAGTTTGACCAAGGAGGCTCATGCCTTTTCTCTAAAAAAGGAAAAACATATTTTTTCTCTGTCAGAGTTTGATCCTCTGAAAATGTACTTGTGTGTGTATTGTTAAGTAGTGCCATTGAAGCAT
The DNA here is from genome assembly GCA_013399175.1 of Odontophorus gujanensis. Taxonomy (NCBI): domain Eukaryota; kingdom Metazoa; phylum Chordata; class Aves; order Galliformes; family Odontophoridae; genus Odontophorus; species Odontophorus gujanensis. The sequence continues at coordinate 420,622 of VXAB01007355.1, read as the reverse complement.
GGCCTCAGGTTAAGGAAGTTGATTCTGTCTCTCTACTCTATGCTGGTGCGACCTCATCAGGAGTACTGCATCCAGATGTGGAGTCCTCAGTGCAGGAGGGATATGGACCTGTTGGGATGCATCCAGAGGAGGCCCACAAAAATGATCCAAGGAGTGCAATACCTCTCCTATAAGGACAGGTGAAAAGAGCTGGGGCTGTTCAGCCTGAAGAAAGCTGAGAGTGGACTTTAAGTATCTGAAGGGAGGCTGTAAGAAGAAGAGGACAAACTACCAGCTTCTGTTGTGATGGTGCAAGAGGAAATAGCTTTAGACTGAAAGAGGGGAGATTTAGATTGGGTATATGGAAAAAAAAAAATACTATAAGGGTGGTGAAGAGCTGGAACAGGTTGCTCAGGGATGTGGTGGATGCCTCATCCCTGGAGACATTCAAGGTCAGACTGGACCACCCTGATTTAGCTGTGCATGTCCCTGTTTGTTGAAGGGAAATTAGACTTAGATGATCTTTAAGGGTCTGTTCCAACTCAAACGATCCTATGATTCTGTGAAATAAAATAATTTGCATGTGAACTTGTCCAATGGATAATAACTACTTTAATTGGTTAGGATTCTCCACAAAGCTACCTGAATGAAGCCCTGTAAGGAATGTTTGAATCAAAATGTGTTCTTTAGAAAAGGTACTACATCCAGTGTCAATATTTAGAGTTGGAAAATAATGCAAGTTCTCTGTAGCATCATGGAAAAGGGTCTGGGGGTTCTGGCTGATGGCAAGTTCAGTGTGAGCCAGCAGTGTGCCCTGGCAGCCCAAAGGACCAACTGTACCCTGGGGTGCACCAGGCCCAGCACTGCCAGCGGGCAAGGGGAGGGCTCATCCCGCTCTCTTCCACACTGTGCAGCCTCTCCTCCTGCACTGGGTGCAGTGTGGGTGCTGCAGCATCAGAGACATAAAGCTATTAGTGTCCAAAGGAGGGATTTGAAGCTGGTGAAGGATCTGGAGGGGAAGACGTATGAGAAGTGGCTGAGGTCCCTGTGTTTGCTGAGCCCTGAGCAGAGGAGCTGAGCTGAGTCCTGATGGCGGCTGCAGCTCTCACAGGGAGTAGAGGGGCAGCGCTGAGCTCTGCTCTGTGTGACAGCGACAGGGCCCGAGGGAACGGCATGGAGCTGTGTCAGGGGAGGGGCAGGGAAAGGGGCTGGGTAAGAGGTCTGCGCCAGAGGGCAGTGGGCACAGAACAGACTGCCCAGGGCAGTGAACATGGCCCCAAGCTGTTCGAGTTCAAGAAGCATCTGGACAACACTTCCAGAGCTATGGTTTGATTTTTCGTGTGGTCTTGTGTGGAGCTATGAGTTGATGATCCTTATGGGTCCCTTCCAGCTTGGAATATTCTATTTTTCTATGATTAATTTAAGTGGGAAGGGGTCTTGGGAGGTCTATAGTCCAACCTCCAGTTTGAAGCAGGGAAACCCTGAGATCAGACCAGGTTACTCAGTGACAATACAACCTCAATGGGCAACCTGTTCCACTGCTTGACTGGCCTCATGATAGAAGACTAATTTTTTTTTTTACATCCATTCTGAACCTTTCATTTCAGTTTATACCCACTGTCTCTTGTCCTCCCACCAAGCACCGTTTGAGGAGCCCAACTCCCTTTACCTTATAACTTCCTCATAGGTAGGCTGCTGTTCAGTTTCCCCAAAACCATCTATTTCCCAGGCTGAACAAGGCCAGCTCCTTCAGCTTCTTTTCTCAGGGCAGGTGCCCCAGCCCTTCACTGTCTTGGTCACCCTCTGTCCTTGCTCCAGTTCAGTAATGCCTTTGTCCTATTGTGGAGCACAAAACTGGATGTGGTGTACTAAACATGGCCTGACAAACATGGAGGAGAGAGGGATAATCGCTTTCCTTGGTCTGCTGCTTGTCAGTGCAGCTTAAGAAGCCGTTGATGTTCTTTTGTACCAGGGCACACTGCTGGTTCACATTTATCTTGCTGCCTGCTGAGACCCCCAGGTCCTTCTCCAAAGTGGATTCTCAACTTCTCTGCGCCAACGCTGTGTCATTGCAGGAGGTTCTTACTTCCCAGATACAGGCATTTACATTTGCCTTTGTTGAATTTTATAAGTTATATGTAGCTGGATTCTCCAGCCTGTTTAGGTCACTCGGAATGGCAACCCAGTCCTTGAATGTATTTTCTGTGTCACCACAGGTCAGTGTTGTCTGCGAACTTGATGAGTGTACTCTGTTTTTTCACGTCACTGAGAAAGATGTTAAACAGGACAGATCCCAGTAGAGATGCCTCCAATATTCTTCTTATCTTTTGGTAGAGTTTGATACAACCCATTTTTACCTATTTAGCTGTCTGCCTTTCCAGACTATAACGGTTAAATTTGGATACAAGTAAAATACAGTTGTATTTTTAAAGTGGTGACGCATTCACCAGTGCAGTAGGTAAATTTTCAGTGGTTAATGGCCTAGCCAAAGTCTTTCAACTTAGTGAAACTTCTTTAGTTTCACTTTTTATTCATAAGAACATTTTTCCTGTTCCCCGATTCCTTTACTGTAAAGGGTATGTTTGCTTACAGGAGACTCATACGTGTTCAAGCACATGGCAAGTCACCAAAGTAGGTCAGATTCCATAAATAGTTTCCTTTTTTGGAATACTTTATGTGTGGAGGTTGAAATGTAATTGTAAGAAGACAAAAGATAGTAGTACAAGCGTGAGAAATGGTGTTTCTGTTGCTGCTTCTTTGAGCTCTGAGCATTTTCTCTGTTCTCTTTTCTTTATGGTAGTGACTGTTTCCTCCAACACTACATCCTTCAGAAACATCATGTGCCATGTTTTAATGTTGTGAATTGCATCATATCATGTAGCGAGTGAGGTAATTGGCAGAAGTTTTAAACAATACAGTCTCCTATCTTCTCTAAAGGTTCTTTTTTAAGTTGAGAATTATAATGAAAATAAACAATAAAAGCTGCACCAAAGATGAGAAACTTGAGCTGGCCATTTTGTGGGCTGGCTTCAGAAGACAAAACAGCATGGTGTGTTTTGCTCTCTTACAAACAGAATGTGATAATGAGATTGCTGTGGCATAAAGGACTGAAATTTTTTTTCCATTAATGTATTTTTTTTTTTATCCTAGATGTGGGAGCAGTTACAGTCCCACAGTGACTTTGATGTCAGAAGTAGGTGAAATCCTGATGTATAAAAGGAGCTGGTGTATTTTCTTTGCCATATATTTATCTCGTCAGCAGTCAAGTTTAATGTTTTTATTTGTCTTTTAGCATTGTATTGTCAAGCATTCTGTATTAACATAGCAGGAACATAGCAAAAATGTAGCATATGTGGTCATACAGCAACAGAATCAGAGGGTCTAAGAGATGCTATATTGTCATAATGGAATTCTCACAAAATGTATGTGTTTTTTTAATTGGACATTACTAATCATATTTCTCTGCTTCTTCTCTAGGCTGTGTCTGGTTTCCAGAGAATCTTGTCTTCGTTAACTCTTGCAACGTTTCCCACGCTTTATTTTTTTACATTCCTTTATTATACAGACACAGGATCAGTATTTTTTACTCTCTTTGCCTACTTAATGTGCCTTTATGGTAACCATAAAGCTTCAGCTGTGCTTGGATTTTGTGCTTTCATGTTTCGTCAGACAAATATTGTGTGGACACTTTTTTGTGCTGGAAATGTTGTTGCAGAGAAGCTAAACGAAGCCTGGAAGACAGAGTTACTGAAAAAGAGAGATGAAAGGATCTCTTCCACAAGAACATCATTTTCTGATCTGACCGTAATCTTGCAATTTCTTATTCAATATCTCCTACTGCCGAAAAACTTAATTACGCTCATTACTTTAACATGGCCATACATTATATTAGTAACTGCCTTTGTTGTTTTTGTCTTCGTCAATGGCGGTATAGTTGTCGGTGACAGAAGTAACCATGAAGCCTGTTTGCACTTTCCCCAGCTGTTCTATTTTTTGTCCTTTACTCTCTTTTTTTCCTTCCCTCATTTACTGACCCCTGCTAAAATCAGGAAATTCCTGCAGTCATTGCGAAGGCACCGTGTGCAATACTGCCTGATCACTGCCATCTCTTTGTTCTTGGTTTGGAAATTTACCTATGTTCATAAATATTTACTAGCAGATAATAGACATTACACGTTCTATGTCTGGAGAAAAATCTTCCAAAGACATGAGCTCGTAAAATATGGGTTAGTTCCAGCCTATATATTTGCTGGCTGGAGTTTTGTTGATACAATAAAATCAAAATCGATATTCTGGATCTTAATGTATTTTGTATGTTTGTTGTCAGTCACAGTTCCCCAAAAGCTCCTGGAGTTCCGTTATTTTATTTTACCATTCTTAATATACAGGCTCAATATTCCATTTCCACCTGTTTATAGACAACTTGTTGAGTTGGCTCTTTACCTTGTTGTGAATGTAGTAACATTTTATCTTTTCCTAAACAAAACATTCCAGTGGCCAAATAGTGTCGAACTCCAGAGGTTTATGTGGTGACCTTTTTATAGCCTTGGTACCCTTATGGAAAGCAGGTTCCGTTTCAGAATTGTGGACTCTGGAGCAAAGTACCATGTGTTGTGCTATATATGGACTATTTTTTCCCAGAGAGCTGGAGATGGAAGGAAGTTGCTTATGCTCTTGAAACTGAATGTGATATGTTGTAATGCTCAGATATTGTAAGTATTGAATTTCTGAGCTCCCGGAATTAACAAATTTGGTAGGAGATAATATTTGGCAACACTTGCCAGTAATTAATGTGAAACATGGGAGATGTTTACACTCATTCTTCATTATAAAATATTCTCTAAAGTACTTCAGGATGTCATAGTTTATGTCTCAGAGGTTTGTCTTTAAAACAGTGTCTGGGTGTTACATCAGGATGCATATTTCCTCTTCGGAACCCGTCTATGCTCACTGAAGGTCAAGGTGTGAAATACTGCTGAACAGTGACGTTTTCCAGAACACCTCCATCCTACAACCTACTGAATTTCCTGGAGGTTTTTTTTCTTTTTTTTCTTTCTTTCTTTTTTTTTTTTTTTAGTCAATAAATGCTTACATGAGTTTTGCAAACAGGATGTTGGCTCTTTAATTGTGAGGATGTTTTGGAAATTGTATTTCGAAGCGATAGTTAGAAAATACAGTGGTGACTGCCTGCATCTACGTTCTTTGGGGGAAAAAATGTCACTGTGCAACAAAAGATAAATTGCAGTTGATATTGTAACCTATTAGAAGGGGAGTAATTTATGTGTGTCGGACTGAAACGTGTCATTACACAGTGGAATGCAGTATAATGAATGCCCCTTTAAATAATAGGGCTTTTATGTCCCAAAGTTCACAGTGTGGATTCAAGTAGGATATGAGTGCACTTGCACTTCCAAATTGAACTCAGTGTTTCCAAGATCTTTGACTTGTAATCTTAAACAATTACTAATAGCACTGCTGAACTTTTCTTTTAAGTGCTTTTCATATATATGCAAATCTAATGAAACTAAGGAGAATGTGTATTTTTTACAAGGGTAAAATACAATGGTTGTTGTTTGTTGGTGGTTTATTTTTATTTTTATTATTTTTATTTTTAAAAGCGTTCAGTGCATTATCTTCAGAATAAAAGAAAGTCGTAATGGTTCCTGTCAGCAAATGGCTTTAATGAAAGGCTGGGAAAAAAAATTCAAGTTAACAGTTAAGCAGTTTTTATAAACATGACTAAATGATGTGCTGAGGGGATCGAAAGTTTCACGTACTGTGTAGCATGCCTGAGGTCTTGCCCTCTAAAGTACTGTTGTCCCTGCTTTGCAGACGTGTTATCAGCGCTGCAGTCACTCTGAAATGGAATCTCACTTCAAAAGTCAGTGCTGTGGAGTTAGTTACACCTAGTGGTTCTGTTATGTTTTTTCTTTACAGTATGCAGATCAGTGTTCTGGCTCTGAGCCCTTCCCCTGAAGATTGTGGCTATCTCATTCTCCCGTCTAATGTCTTTGCAACTCTGTTTCTTCTAAGGAAACCTTAAAGTCTACTCAATAAGTGGGTTTATTTAAATTACATTTGAAGCACTTTTCAGAAAGTTAATGCTTTCTTTTTGTCCTGTTGCCAGGACGTTAATTTGTTGGCAATGTGTGTACAGTAGGAAAAGGCATTTTTTGATCACTGTTTGGCTTTGCCAAGTTGAATGGCCAAGACAAATGTGTATTGGGTTGCTTTTCAAGAATGGCTCTTGTGGAGTCCAGGATGCTGTCCTGCACTGTGATTTTACTGCGATGGATTTCATCCAATTCTGTTTTTGTATAATATTCTAGTACAAATGTAAACAAGATAAAGAGCATAGTCATATTTCAGTACAACTTCATTTTCATCCTCAAGTGTTAGTACTGAGCAAGTTGCAATGGTAACATGGGAAGGGGTGGGGATCTGGTTAGAATTCTGACTTACCTGCTAGGTCTGTTTTTTGTTTTGTTCTGTTATCCTGGCTTCATATAGAGGAGCAGGTGTCCATTGCCTTGACAAGATGAAAAAAATCCTGTACGGCAGTCCACAGTTGTTGTATTTTGTCCAGGATGACTATAGATGCTGGTATTTGAATGCCTTGGATTTTCAGCGCTGTTAGGGCAATGCTTGTGCTTTGTACTTATCCTCTCAGCTGAGGTAGCATCCATGTTTCAAGTGAAAAGAAATGACTTTTAGTACATACTGTATTAATACAAGTATGCATATTTTGTTTTTAGAGACAAGTGAATTTAGAGAGCCCCCAAAAGCTAGAGCACAACGCCTTTCTGGCAAGCTCAACATGGCAACGTACTCATGTAGAGAGGTCTCCATGAACTGCTTTGCTAGTTTGTTTTTAAGAATTTTATAAGATGGAGTAATATTTTATCACAGGATTTATCAGAGTACTTGTATTAGTTTAACTGTACACTTATTCTCAGTGCTTTCTGATAGGTTAAATCAGGAGGACTTTAAATGAATTCTTACAACTGGGAAAATGCATTCATTATTAAAACAGGAAAGGAGAAATTTGTTGTGAAAGCGATATTTTACTTTCTGCTGGTGAGACGGAGAGACTTTACAGATAATATTCAATGTTAATGTGATTCAGTCTCAGAAATCAAGGTGATTGTAATTACATCATGATTAGCCTTAAAAAAAAGGTCTTCAAATTTCAAGTGTTTGTTAGAAAAGTAACAGTAACAGTGGCAGCGATAAAGTCTAGATTTAAGAATTAGTTAAACATACGTTATGATCTCAGATTGTCTGTCTTCTGGAAAATTGATCTTACTATTTTGCTTCTGAAAAATGTTGTAGTTGTTCATAATGCTTGAACTATTCATCGTACAGACTCTGTCCTACTTTTTGTTGCCAAGATCTACTGGTTTCAGTAGAGCCATGATTCCTTACCTTAGGCTGATTCCTGAGCTGATGTAGTCAATGAAATTACAACAGTCTTAAACAAATAATTGGTGCATTTTATTGGTCATCTGTCTGTTTAGCAGAGAAAAGTTGCACTAATTTGTTGAAACATAACGTTGTCTGAGACAAAAACAGGATTAATGTAGCTAACAATTTTATAATCACAGCTTAAAACTAAAGACTCAGATTCAGTTTTCAACATGTACATGCTGAAATAGTTTTTGCCTGTTACTTTGATTGTGTGTAGATGGATTTCTTCAGCTGAAAATCTTGTAGGAAAAAGCCCTCTCCGCTCTGGCTTTTGTTCTCTTAGTGCAGGTTTAACTTTTTTCAGCAGGTGGCAGACTTGTGCCATGGTGGTCGGGTGACTCATGCTCAGTGTAATGCGGCTGGAAGTCACAGCGCTGGGGTTTAAGCATCACTGTTTGCCGAGAATTGGAGAAGTTCAAGTTTGTCACGGCTGATTGCTTCTTTTAGTAGCTAGATTAGCTAAAATATCGTTGTATTTAATTATCAATTTATATGCTATGATATGTTTCAGAAGAAGGGCTAGTTTTTCTCATCTTTAAAATGTCTCCTGATACTTCTTGTATTTATGGAGTTTTCATGTCTGGTGTTAGGGAACAGATGAAACTTGAGAGCTTACTGTTGGAAAGTGATTTAAACAGTGCCATAATTGCTTAGAAAGTTAGATGGATTTTCTTCTGCTGTTTTATTACTTACTTTCACAGCATTCTTATTTTCTTCACATATTCTATTAATTGCCATATATATGCTAAATGTATATATAAAGGACAAATTGAGGAAAGCAAAGAAATTATACTTTTGAGACTGAGACATTTATTCTTTTTTGTTGGATGATGGACATGCACAATGCAACTGTTCAGTTGGCTATTAGCCCCATAGTAGTTGACATACTGCATTTTAAATGCATCATCTACTTTTTGTGTTGTGAAAAATCTGAGCCCAGAGTCCATCAAAGTAATTGCTTCCAATTATCTTAATTTTTTTGTCTATACTCACCACTTTGTTGGCTTCTTTTTTACTCCTAAAGAGCTTTGTCATCCTTGCTCATCTCTTGTTAGATAGGATAGGAATTTTCTTTTTGTTTCAGTGACATTTGTGTGTCAGCTAAGACTTCTTTCATAAAAAAAAGATCCCCCTTAAAAGTATGTTTTAGATGGATCCAGAGAATTGGCTTTTATTAGCAAACATCATTTTGTAATGAAAAAGACTCTGTGAGTCTGAAGTGCTAACCTAGTTAGCTCAAATGCCCTTAATTTGTGAGTTTTTGGCAGTGGGATTCCTGCTTAATCTCAAAACATGCTCAGGGCCTCAGGCTGTTCCTTCAGCTCCAGGGAAAGTTGGGTTATAAGAGCAGGAATCAGAAAAGAAAGGGTTGGTACAGATAATTGCTGTTGCGGAAGTGAATGAGATGCTCTGGAGGTTGTGAAGTACTATCTGGAAGGAGAGGCTGCTGGGTACTGGTAGAATGATATTCCTGTAACTTAAGGACAAGTTGGTTTATCAAACAATGTTTCTAGTACTTGATGTGGATCTATAAATACACTATCCTTAATGTTCTCAAGAAATCTTGTAAGCTTACTTGAATTGCATCTGTATGTCAGTAATGGGAATAAAGTTAATTGCCCAGACACTCTGCTGTTTTTATAAAGTAAAAACTGTCATATCTTAAAAAATAAACACTCCACAGTCCTAAAACAGTCTTCTCATGTGCTTTGTTTCCTGGTTCTACATAGATGTAAACTGATACACCATGCATTTGATTGGAATTGGCATAAACTGGCTTGGGTGGTAGCACTATACATCTTCTCGAAGATGTAATTGCAGCAGTTCATGTCCTTAGCTACCTTCAGATCTTCTCTAATGAGATTATATTTCTGTGTTTTCATATCAACTCTCCTAATAGTATTGTCATAGAAATAAAGTATAAGGAATGGTTATGGTGATTACTGCTTCCAGGACTCTCTAGTTTTAGGGCACTGCTTCAAGCCTGCAAATTTCATACGTGTAATCATGCTGCATTTTCCTGGGTTCCCATCGCATCTCAAACAAAGCATTGCCTGGTTGAATTTAAATGTAAATGACAAGCTTCAAAAGAACAAAGGAGCACAGACCGGAATATTACCGATTTCAGAGAGAGCATTTTGCCCTCTGGGTCTGTGCTGAGCAAATGGCACAACAGTGGTTGTGGGTGGGAGTAAGCACAACAGAACTGCAGTCCCAGTGAAGAGCAGCCTGCCTGTTTTTTTAACTAACATTTTCTTTGTTGCAAATGGGATTCCTTACTGCTGTGTGTGCTTGTGCACAGTTACAGCACCATATGCTTCTCATTACCAAGGGGATTATTTTATGTTAGTAGCCCACTGTATTGTGGCCTTCACCTGTTGTGAAGGTGGGAACTCATGCCAGACATCTTGTGAAATCTGTCTGCTACTGAGACCTGCTTTGGAGCAAAGCATGTTCGGGCAGAGCGCTCGTGAGCTGCGGGCCCTCACACTCAGCTTTGAGGCCAGAATGAGCTGTGTTGGAGTTGATTTTCCTGGCAACCATGCTGCTGCCTAATTTGAAAACTTTCAGTTCAGTACGAAGTGTTAGCTTGCTTTGAAGTCTCAAGAAGCTTTGTGGAATAACTTTCCCTGTCCAGTTCTATTCTTCCAGAAAAACAACCAGGAGCATGCCAAAAGAAAAGGAGTTTGTTTTCTGTGATAAAGAACTGCGTATATCCATGCTAAAAATGTACTGATGCAGATTTCCTTCAACAATTCAGAATTTTGTTCAATTAATTCTTACCATGTTCTATATTCTATTCTGAAATGAGGGAGAAAAATAGTTTATTGATTAAGAGCCAAAAGAAAATATAAGTTTGCACTTTTCTGAAGAAAAAAATTGTTTGGGATTTTGGAGCTATCTGGTGTCCGAGTGGAGCTCTAAGTTTGCCTTCAAGATAAATAATATTAATTTTCCTCTGTGCTCTTCCACTGCTTGTTGAATTTACACTGCCTAAATTTTGGAGGGGGTGGCAGAGGAGATGGCAGTGTAATGGCCTAATCCAGCTGTTCGTGTGACAGCAGAACTTCATCTGGGAGCTTGTGCGGAGAGGGAAGTTATGTAAGTGAATCCTGTAGAGTTATATATTTTGTGGCAGCAATGGAGCACATCTTCTGAAAACACAATCTGTTTAAAGCCAACAAATAGCAATTAATTTGCCATTTTCTTTGACAAGCTTTTTCAAGTATCAATTACTTTTACTCAAAAAAAATCCTTTATCTTGTAATTATTATCTTTATGCTGGGTCTGTGCACAGACAGATCTCCCCATTTTCCTCTTGTACCTGTGTAGATATGTACCATATAACTTCCATTCATACTGGTATGTGCATATCACAACCCAACAGCCTCTTAATCTACCAACCTAGAGAAACATGAGAGCTCTTGTGTCCCAGGTTGCTTTTTCTCTGGCTTTGTTTTTTTCAGCATGTGAGGAAGTATGACTGCAATTTCTGAAGACTGCACAACACTTGAGTCCTTCTAGTTCGTTGTCATTTGTTGTTGGTAGTGTTTTTCATTTGTTTTGTATCTGTTTGTTCGCAAGCAGTATCATTGACTTAGACACATACCTTACTCTGTTTAGCTAAGGCAGGCTCCATGGCACCCTTAGTTCAAACAGCTGCTGGCTATATTGTACATGAAGCATTGCTTTTTGACTTCTAAAGTCATGATCATGGAAGAATCAGTGTATAATAAGTATGTTAGTAAGTCCTGTAACAACTGCTCTGTTGTGGCTGGAGAGAGGTTGGGAGTGGAGTTTGCCCAAATATCTCAAGATTTTGTTGTTTTCCCTCCCCTAGAAGAACTCAGTGAATTTAAGTGCTTTTGGAGGTAAATTGAGTTGAGTGACTGCTGTCTTGGTCTGTAGAGCCAGGGCTAACTTCAGTGAGCTGTTGTGTTGAGAGATAAGTTATGTTTGCCCCGAGACATGATTTATTTTGAGGAGTTAGAGCACAAAGATTTTTGTTTTCTGTCTGATTTGAAATAGAGGTATTCAGGCAATGAAGATGGGGTGGCTCTGAAAGGAGGCTACCTTTCCTTTTCATTAGATTAACTAGAACAAATTTCCGTTGCCCTGATTAAACTCTAACTACTCCCTAACTCTTGGAGTCAGTCCACTTGAAGGCAAGAGGGTTTTAGTCTTTGTTTTAGTCATCAAACTACGTGAAATCTTTGATTTCTAAAAACAAATTAACTCCAATGCCACTGAAACTAGTGGGCACACTTACATTTTAAAATCCTTGCTTTACAATTAAATCTTCTTTGTGAATAAGGAGTCTTTCTGGAAAACAAATTCCAGTCTTGCTATCTGGCTAGCAATTAAGGCTTCTGTAAACCTTAGCATACAATTACGGCAAAAATCAGTTAATGTAGGTTGTGACTGAATCAGAGTCAAGGATGTTAAACACTTGCAAGCATTCTAACTTGCTATTTAGGTTATACATAATAAACTACTTGATGCTCTTCAATTTTCTTGCCCATCATTTTGCTAGAGAGTAAGTAAACAAACAAGAATAAAGATTTGAAGTCAGCTATAATATCTTGATAGCCTGCAGTTGCCTGGGGAAAAATAACACGTCAACAACAGTCTGTAGTCAACAACTTTCTTTTACTAAGCAGCATGAAAAGATTTCTGGTAATTTTTGCTGTGGTGGGTCTCAGGATATGTGCTTTTCACCCCTTTTTGTGCTTTCTCTTCGTAGGATCCACTTTCTTGGACTTGGGTTTGTTAGCTCTTAAATGAAGAATAGATTTGGGGCTCTTTATGAAATTAAATTTATATGAGTGTGTGAGTATGTCTGCATACATTTTTACCAGTTAGGAACTTGTGGGTGTAGCATCAGCATCTGTGGCAAAATATCCAATTGCAGTAATTCAAAATTGCAAGGGACATTAAGAAAGATCCATGCTTCTGCTTTTGCAACTCTATTGCAATGTAAGAGCCAGTGTTAGAAATGCTGATTATGCCACTTGTTGACAACATATATTCAATACTTTATTTTCTCATTAAATCTAATGTAAAGTAAGCAAGATAATTGGGAATCAGATTTAACCTTTGATATTGTACTTAAAGAGTATGAATATTGTCAGTTTGTTGTTGCTTTGAATGTATACTTCTGAGGCAGTTGAAGAAGATAATTACTATCTAACTCTCTTTTCCATTACCCACACACTAAGATAATTGAAATTGTAGTAAGTACAGCTTCATGAGATGGATCTATTTTCATTTCAATGCTGCATTCTCCAAGGACAGTATCTAGAGGATCTAAATCAGCAGGAACTTACACACTAAAGAAGTAATAGTACCTTCTTCAAACATTTCAGCTGCATGCTGAAGAAGCAAGAAAGAGCAGACATAGACACCTTAAAATTTTTTTGATTTGGTATATTTAGTAAAATGCATAATAATATGAAAAATGAAACAAAATCTTTTATTTGAGCATTCATTAGGACTAAAGTGTTTTGATAGTGAAAACCAGCTGGGGGATGTGCCTGGTATTCCCATGGAGAAGAAAGATGAACGGGATGGCGAGTGTGTTTTTGGAGAGCTTAGGCTAGGAATATCTTCTGTGGTAATGGCAACCCCACTTCACCCTGACCCTTCAGCATCTGGTTTCTTCCCTCTGTAGGATGGATGATCCCATTTGTCTCAGAGTAGGTCATCCATTTTCTTCCCACCCATGACCTACCTTTGCCTGATCCTAGTACCTCTCAATCCTGTCACCCAGCTTCAGCAGCCAAGTAAAATCCTGCTATCCCATCAGGCTAAGTAGAGTTTCCCATGCCTAGCTTTCATTCTGTGAACTTCCCAAGCCCTCATTTCTCTTTCTCATTCTGAAATCCCCCTCTTCTGGAGATCCCAATCTCTCTTACCTCATCTCTCTGCACCATAGAGGTCATAGTTAAATCTGGTAGATTTCTAACTGTTCTTCTATTGGTGCCACCGTCTCTTCACATGAGCACATGCTGCAGGCTGCTTGGAACTGCAGTTGCCTTCATGCTGGCTGCATGGCAAGCTGAGGCTGTTACTTCCAATTCCTGAAAAACGGAATTCAGTGCTCCTTCTAGCAAGGATTTCAAGAAATCTAAATGTAGGTTGTCCTTATAATCAGCTTGGTGAGGTGGCACCTTGACAGGAAGAAATTTTCCCGGTGAAAGGAAGCGTATGATAATCCTGCCTTGTTGTCAGAAGCAACATTTGCAAGGGAGTTCCATCAGACTTTATTTTCACAACTGTGGTAGGACCTCTTCAGGTCTATTTTATCTGGGATGAGCTAACAGGCCTTTTGTCTTGTCCTGAGATAACAGCTACAATGCAACTGAGCTCAGCAGATCTCATTACTTCACCTTCAAGAAATGATACAGACAACTCCAAAGCTATGTGTCAGTCTTTAACCCAGCCTGGCCTCCTCATTTGAGATGCTGCAGTCTTAGAATCAGCTCATTAGCAACCCATTGCATTTCAGTGTTTTCAGAGCTTATTGATGATTTAATTCTTACTTGATCTAGGGTAAATGGTGTTACTAAATCATCTATGGAGGGGGCTCTCAAAGACACAAATGCATACCTGCCAGTCACAAGATCTTACATACTATGATTCAGGTTCCAGAAATCCTGAGGTTTAAACCAAAGGAATGGACATTTTTCTGGCCTGATACACTAAGTGTAATTTTGTTAAAAGAATTTTTGTCTAAAGACGAAGTGTCCCAGCTGACCTTGTAATGCTTCTGCTGTGTTCTTTTTGTCCTATGTGATACCTCGCTGAGGGTAGTTGAGACTGAATGAGACAATGCACAAAAGGATATTTCTTCACTAGACATATGCCTACAGAATAAAATTCACTTTCTGTGACTCTCCATGCACACATGTACCTGTAAAATATTAAAAGACCTTATTTTTTTTTCTAGTGAGACAGATTCTCTTGGTGGCCTATTGTATTTTGATGTTCTTCAAAATGCATGAGTGCAGCTGGTGTTAGTGGATAAGTGGCATTTGGAAATGACTTTTTTTTCTTTCATTTCTAGTTACTGTCTTCTTTTTGTATTTCATCTGTGATATGTGGCAAGCTAGTTTCATCTTTCCTCTTGCTGGAGAAGGATATTTTCCCAATTTTATGTCATCTGTTTTTTCCCTAAACCTTAAGGCAAAAAAATACTTTTCTATGAAGTGATTATAAAAGTTAGCCGGGTCAAACCATGTTGCTCTCTCATTCCTTTATTTCTTTATTTTTAGTTCTCAATATTTAGAAAACAGTTTAGAATAAGTGTATTTCAACAAATAAACATAACCCAACAAAGACTTATAACCACTACTTTTTAAAGGAAATATGTTGGGTAGTTTCGTTCCTTTATCATTAAAAAAAAAATAGAAAGGAAAAACATCAGACTGAAGATGAATCTTCTGTCGCTAATGGTAAAAGAAACGTTTTGAAACAGAAGTTATAAAAACAGTCACATTTTGGCGCCACTCACAAAGTGCAGACTGGTATTATTCTCCTTTTGGATGGCAAGACTGGCAGATAGTCATAGGAAAAGGGTGAAAGGTTTTGAACTAAAAGAGATTAGATTTAGATTAAACATAAAGAAATTATTTATTCATATGGCGGTGAGGCCCTTGCACAGCTTCCCAGAGAAGCTGTGGTGCCCCATCCCTGGAGGTGCCCAAGTCCGGGTTGGATGGGGCCCTGTGCAGCCTGAGCTGGTGGGGGCAGCCAGCCCATGGTAGGGGTTGGGGCTGGTGGGTGTTAAAGTCAATTCCAACACAAACTATTGTGTGAGATTCTATTATATTTTAATCCCTGTTCTCCTATTAAACCTTCCTAAACCTTCATCGTTCCCTTTACAGAAATCCTCTGTAAGTAATGCATAGACATAAAATAACATTTGTAGACAGTGAAAAAAGTCACGTGGAAGAAGAGAAGCCAGAGTATAGAGAATTGCTGTCAGTCTTCGAGTTTCCATATATTTAGAGGTATGGTTACGTCCTTCCCTTTGAAGAGGCCCCTCTCAGCAGTGAGCGTGGCTGACAGCGTACAAGAAGTCTGTGTATCCACTGCAATATTTTCTGTATTTCCTGCAGAGCCTACCTCCCAGCAGACTTTGGCTTTTCTATCTCTGTGTCCAATTTGCTCTCCCCTCACCCAAGTTCAGGAGGAATAACCCATCTGACATTTTTATAATAGTTCTTTCTTCTGATCTAATCTGACTCCCTCAGCTGTTGTGCCATTCAAGCTAAGCAGTGGCGAATAGCAAAATCTGCTACTGGAACTGGGGCAAAACCAGCAAGTAAGCCACTGTCTGGGAGTCATACATGACTGTGGGGCTTATAACAGGGCTCTGCAGCAGCTGGGAGTGGTAAAGGTCTATGGGCAATCACTGGGAGGGTTAACACAAGCATCTGTGGGTAAATGAAGCTACTAAAATGGAATAGCCCCTGATGGGAATTCCAATTATATCAAGCACAAAACCAACACAAAATTTTTTTAACCGAAAAACTACACTGGATAGCTAGCTCCACTTTTCAGAAATCATGTGTTAGAAAATACTCTAGTAGAGGAATTTCAAGACTGAAGTGTATCTGTGCTTATACATAGAGGTGGAAGATATGAAAGGGAAGGAATGGGAAGAACCTGGGAGGCTGGCACAGTGCAGTTTGAGCCAGATGTTGTTGGAGCTGCTAATGGCAGCCCAAGAGGACAAGCATGTCCTATCACTCACACACTCCTTTTATCCAGTATTTTTCCCGGTTAAGGGCTCATCCTGGTTATAAGCTCTGGCAGACTTCTGGCAATGCTTGCCTAAAAATGTTGCAGTAGCTCCCAAAGTGCTGCTCAGAACATGTTGACTGCACAGTGCTAGAAGCACATGGCTTCTCCGTGGGGGTACTTGCACTACCCTGCGCCTACTTATGGATATGTCAGAGCATGCCAGGCATGCCAAGTTTGTGCCTTCACACAGCAAAGCATGCACATGTGGTTCTGCTTGGAAAGGCAGCACACAGCCACGGCCATCTCTACAGCTGGGTGGAGGGAGAGGTGACTACGCACCACTTGTGCTCACTGGGCCATAACTTCGTGCATAGCTCCAGGTTTCATTTAGCCCATTATTAAACAACCAATGAAAAAGACATTTTAATAGCTGTATGGTGATGACGTAAATCTGATGTCAAAGTGACTGCAGAAAACTCACCAAAGTGTCCAGTGCAGTACTAGCAAATGTAAAGTTTTCCTATTGTGTGATTATCTGGGACAATTTTTCTTCATGGAAACTTAAAATAATTACTAATGATCTTAAACCTGAGAGCAGGTAGGTGACCTACTGATGAAAGCCACAGCTCCTAGCTCTCCTGATTCAAACACTGACATTTTTTGCTCTTCACCTCACCTGTTACTGTACAAGACTGATAATAAGGAAGAAGCTGAGACCTTAGCACTGACTTTCATTTCAGTTTTCCAGTTCATTGCAAATGTTGCTGTATTTCTCTTTAATCCCTGGCATTTCTAGAAATCTATTGCATTTTATGATAGCATTTTTCTAACAATAGCAATCCTGCTTCCAAAAGTAATTATTTTCTGTCTGAATGAAAATAAAATGCTGGTATGCATAGAATTACATGTTGTCTAAACAGGATAGCTCAAAAGACATTCCTTTATAAAGCTATTGCTTGTTTCTTTTTTTTTTTTTCCTCTCCTAGAGAGTATGAGATTTTCATTACAAGTGGCACATGCTGTAATAAGTCATATCTGCTCTACAAGTATCTGTGCTAACCATAAGCATGACCTAAGGCACATTAGTCAGCCAGAAAGAGCTTGTCAAATAAAGCCTGTCTGCAGGAGGACAGAAGATGCTGATTGGAATTCAGTGAGTGTCAGGTGTGGTCTGTGCTGCCACTGCCACTGCTCTTCCAAAGGCATGTTAATTAAATGAAATGCGAAGAAAATAAGTCTATCATGTTCTTGTGGTCAGAGCCCAGGGAGAAGTAATAGCTGATGACTTAACTGGTTTTCAAAATCTTTTTTTTTTTTAATAATAATAAACTGCTTAATATATTTCAGATTCCTTGGAATTCATCCTAAAGGAAAATTTTACTTCACACTTTCTCCATGTATTTAGTTTTTCCTTCAGATCTAGTAATGGATGCAGTGCAGTTCTGAGTATATCAGTCTCACATATAACTGTGATGGTGTGGCTCAAGAGCCTCCTGATCCTTTGGGATTTGAAACAAAACAATATGGTCTGATTCAAAACACACAGATTTAGTTACAGTCCCTTTAACAATTAGGTATGCACATTTTTCATAGGTAAAGTCACTTTGATTTTGATCCACTTGACTAGAGACAAGATATTATAATTGAAGATGATGATGACACACTCAGTGATCAGCAGCCACAAAGTTTCTCTGTTAACATTGTGAGCATCCATCACAATCAATTTTCTGATTGCTAGCCTGTAACAGCTCACAGGATATTGCTGTATCTGGCCTAAACCTTATCTAATCCTAATTTGCCTAATTTATTGCCTATTCCTACTTGACCCATAAATCTAGTAGCAAGCATAGTGCAGAGAAACTCCATATTCCATAATTAAGAAATAATTGGATTTTTGTTCTTATTTCTCTTTTAGAAATACAAAGTCTATTTACTATAATGTATGCTAAAACTTTGATGAAATATTTTTTTTCTGCAGAGTACAAAAATAAGAATCTACTGATAGCATCAGGATCCCAAAGTAACGTTTGAACAACTGTAAAAATTATATTCCTGCCATAAAATAACAAAGACTTGCAAGAAACGTCAGCTCATGTATAACTGCTGCCTAGTAACTAGAATCAAAATATGTCCAAAATGAGCCTAACTGGGTTAGAAGATTGCAAATTTATCAATGACTGTGGTACGTCTACAGATTGATTCACTATTTTAGTAACAAAGCCTGCAATTTGCTGTGGGGGTGGAGAGATAAATAGTCTTTGTGTAGGAGATTAAAATTACAGTAAGGAACACTTTGGATCTTCTATCTTAATCATCTACAAAACAGTGAAAAAATGCCCTTCATTGTATCATATCATCATCTCTACAACGCTTAAAAACCACATTACCAGAGCTGTTTTTAAAAGCAAGATAAAAATAGACTCAGGTTTGAGGAGGCTGTGTGAGTAAGGCAGGAAGCTGTACCACAGAGATCTGAATGTGTATTTCAGTTTCCTAATTTTGATCATAAGGATGGTGAGAGGAGTTTGCTTTTGATTTTGGAGTATTACTAAGGAGAACCTAGCTGCTGAGCACCCAGTCCTTCAGAGATGGGCAGGGAGAGGCCCTGTCCCCTCCAGGGCACAGTGTGGTGGTGTTTCAAGGCTGTACCAGGGCTAGGAGCTCTTCTCAGCTTTCATACAAGGACTCTGAGCACTGCAGTGGCTTTGCCACATGGGACAAGCATCGTGATCCTTACTGCAGAGTGATGCAGGGCCTTTTCTTGGCTGGTGAGGCACAGAATGTTGCGGGGTCAAAGACAAAAGGTGTATTTTTAAATAACTTCCCTTCACCAGCATGCCTGTTGTCCATAGGTCTTGCCAAAGTGAGCTTAAATAGCATCAGACAGCTTACGCAGCCTAATAAGTCTGCGTTGATGTTGTCACTTGAGCTGCTTCGTTTCTCTGTCTTCTCTGTCAGCTCACGCAGGGACAACATAACCACAACCCCAGGCACTGGTTTGTAAATATGATAGACAGTAATCTGACAGGAGAAATAAGTTGGAAAGAATATCCACTCACCTATTTATCTTTCACTCTGGGAAAAGGAATCAATACCTTGTATAAGTCTACTTACTTCCTGGCTGCTTCCATACCAGCTATGGTACATGTGGTCTGATGTTGATGCAGAGCACAATGCTCTGGATGAGATACCTATGACAAGGCAGGCTGTCACCTCCTGCTCTCACCTTGCTTTAGTCAAGCCTGTGGCTGCAGATCTAAAATAAGCTCTCTGAAACCAACTTTTCTTTGATTTGTAGTGAAGTGAATCTCTTCTGGTTAGAGTCAAAGGCTGCACATCATCCTGTAAAACATAACCAAATTGAAGGGTGCCTTCATATTTCAAGGTAACGGGAAGGAAGGTTGAAGATGCTAATAGGACATTTGTTATTATTTTTGTGAAAATCTTATTCCATGGAGAAAACTAGGCAAACAAACTTCTTCCTGCTAATGTTTGTACCTGGTACTGTTAATATAGATGCGATGTTAGATGGCTGTAGAACCATCAGTTTAGAAATCACAGCTTTTATCATAGTTTTAACCTTTACAAACAGGACTATTGCAACAGAGACAAACTTTATTTATTTATTTTTGTTGCCTTGATTTCAGTCAGCAATGCGTGCTCCTCCCCATTTCTTCATATTCTTCTCATGCTTGCTCAGCGTGTCCACTTAAAAGCTTGTCCTACCACAGCCATTTTAAACCCTTAGTGTTTGACCAGGCTGATTTGGCAGTTCTGAGGCCTGGGAGCTGGACATTTTGTCCTGAAAGAAAGAAATGAATACGAAGTTCTGAGATTGCAGAAAACTTCAAAGCAAGCTTTGATGAATGTTAATGGGTGCCATTTTTTCTGTATGGAGGAATCCAATTCTATATCTTTATTTCAAATGCACGTCCATCTCAGATGCTATTTTACCAGACTGCCCCTCTGCTGCCATCTGTCACCCAGCTACAGAATGTAATGGAATATTGGTGGGAAGGTTCAGGGTCTACTCCATACCACCAACATCCACCTCTGACACTGTGGGCCAGCATAAAAAAATAGTAGGCATTACTTTCAGGGGAGTCCTCATATATGTCCTCCATAGTCCTGCTCTCAGGAAGTAAATGCCTACCTATAAGTAATCCATATATTTATACTGTAGGCCCTTGATAAGTATGCGGCAGAAATTCAGCATTTCAAGGGTCACTTGAGCATTTAAGTGCAGGAGAATTTCTTTAAACATTTTGTGAAATGGAGATCACTCTTTCTTATTCCTCATACAGACAGTTGAAATTTGCTTGTGTTATTTGTTTGTTTGTTTGTTTGTTTTTGTTTTTGTTTTTATTAATCTCCTCCTCCAGATTAATTCATTTCATATTGGACAAAATATGGAAAAGTTACTAAGTAATTTTTTTCTTAGTTATATCAAGACTCTGCCACTTTCTCCATTTTTTTAATTAATGCTTTTGCTTTCTAAAATTTGTCTTCTAGTGTGTCATAGTCAAAGTCTTGAATAAATGTCTTATGGTAGAAAGACCCCCTGCCTGGGCTCTTTGATCACCCCCAGAGGCCTCAGAGTCTTATTACTCTCCTCCATTTTTTCCATGCAAGAAATGAGTTAGAATAAGTAGCTGTGATGCAGCTCTAGAAAAGCAACAGATATAAAATACTTGTTAAATAGAATATCAATGAAAGAAAAATAGAAACAGCTTCCAGGGATGGATGAATCCTGGCAAAGACCCTGTGTGTGAGCAGGCATGCTTTCAACTCAGATGCTACAAAGGACTTCTGATTTGGGCTATCAGGGTAATGGATCAGACAGCCCAACCAAGGAGGAAGAAAGGAAGCAACAGGACACAACAAAAAGCAGATGTTGGTAAGACCAGAAGAGTGAACATGCATCAGTGAAATGCAGTAACTTAAAAAAGGATCATCTAGAGGAGGAACACTGAGGTATTCAGGAAGCATCAATGCAAAGTACTCCATAATCCTCTGTGTTTCTCATGCACTGGAAGTAAGGGTAGGTTTCTCATTATATGGTCACAAGATCATGTTTTCTGTAGCCCTGTTTTTATGTTTTGCCTGGTAACAGGCAAGGACTCTGGATATGGCAGGACCCTGAGGGGACTCATGACCCTGCCCACACACATTCTAAATTCTTCCATCCACAACTCAGAACCTCAATCCTCATTTCAGCCCATCCTGAGACCCAGTGATGCTATAGGATGCTGGTACCCAGCCCTACCTGAAGAAGGAAATGAGACCACCTCATGGCTTGCTAAATGAATGGCACAAACCCCCTAGGCTTTAAAAATACCAGGGCTCAGTCCATGGAGCAGTTTTACAGAATATTCTGACTCCATGGCCAACAGGACAAGGGATACAGGGCCCTAGGAGGCCTCCAGCTGAATTGCAAGGGCTGGTCCTCTCCTGGAGGGCACAGTCAAACCGTCTCTTCTGGGGCTGAGGCAGGACTTCCTTGCACATGAGGAAGCTTATGTGGAAGCTATGAATTACTCCATAGCTTTCTCAGGGCTAACCATCCTGCTGCTCAGGTTAGCCAAGACTTCTCTGTACTAATAAGAACAAGATGAACAAGATGCAGTACCTGAAAAATGGTTTGTAATGTTTTCTGAAAGTCTGAGATGAGTGACAAAATCTTAGAAATGGAATTTGAAATAAATCTGTGTATGCACAAATCAGTGCTGCAGTGTCATTCACACAGTGTTGGCTGAGGATGTGGGACTCACATGTGACGTGAGGTGAAAGACAAGGGGAGAAGGAGTTTCAGAACTTACAGCCTTTCTTCTGATGGGAACTCAGTCACATTCACAGAGATCCCACTGAGTGCAGCTGAAGGCAAACATGTGCAGCTCTCCAAAGCCTGATCCACTCTCAGATTAAGATGGCAAAGGATTTCTAGTCATGTTCTGTACAGTGTAGCAGGTGATCGATTTAGCTCAAAAATAATGAATTTTTGAACATGTTGTTTCCATAATACATCCTTCTTTTTTCTTTTTTCTACTTCTTCTTGCTTCTTTTTTCTTTCTTTTTTTTATTTTTTCTGTTTTCTTTCTTCTTTCCCTTAGTTTTTTTCTCTGTTAGTTATCTTATTGATATGGCATGATAAAGGAGTTTTGTAATCTTTCCTGTAATGTGCCCCCAAGGGGTATGCTTTTTACAGCTGAATGAAATGTTCCCTAAAAGCCAGAAATGCACTAATCAACTTTTCAAGTGATGTTTTTCTATGAAGTATTTTCTTTCTGATAATTTCATCTAATGAATAAAAATCACAGCTTTCAAATTGCTGTAAATCAAGCCAAGAATTTTAGGAGAATATTTATAAAAGCATGACTGGGTCTGACATACCAGTCTTGGTTGCTAGCAAGTGCTTTATTTTCTTGTGATGTTTCCACCTTGGTGCAACCCATTCAAATACAACATCAGCTTGTTACAGCTCGGTACCCAGCAAAAGATACAGCTGTGCTGCTCGTGTGAAGAATTTGTCCAGGTATTTCAGCTGCCTTCGGTATGCAGGGACTGACATCAAGATTAAATGAACACACAACTCTCTCAAAGCTTTTACCTGTAAATTGTCAGCAAGAGAGTTTGAGTCTCTTTGCTGCCTTTATTAAAATTTTCTTCTTCTTATTATTATTTTTTTGCCACTGTGAGTCAATTATTTGAACGAAGTTCAATCTGTCTCTCCCCATATTCTTAATATTTTCTTTCTCCCTCTGCACTCCTACATCTCAAACAAACTCAGCCTCCAGCATTCCCCACAGGCTTTATTATCCTAAAAGGAGGGAAAACAAACATTTATATATTTGATATATTCAGATAAATCCATGAACTTATTTGAAGTTTACAGCAAAAAGTAAATGCTTAGAAAAGATAATTGAGCAAACGAAGAAAATAATCTTACAATATTAAGCTAAAATCTGAATTTACAGACTAGCTTTCTGTGAAGAAAATTACTGAGATATGCAGGTTGGTTTTATTAACCTTTTTCAAACCCCAAGACAGATGAAAATAAAAAGTGTCATAAGTTACTCTAAAAATATTTTCATTTAAAATGACATACAAATCCAGGCAGGACAAATCAACTACTGATAGCCTAAACAATACTTAGAAAAGTTTACAATATTCTCACTGGTTGCTTTGTCAAAATACATTTCAATTTGCCAGGAAAGAGTCACCCTGCTTCAGATGTACACTGCTGTTATCGTCATCTGCTGCAAAACAAAAGCAAGTTTCCTAAATTTTCCTTGAATAGGAAGAACATCAGTAGGGACACTACAGAAAAAAATGTAGGAACCCACTTATGAGCCCATTTTCGTTAAGAGCTCTCTCTCCATCCTAGTCCTGTGCTAAAACTGGTTCTCCCCACCAGCCCATCTGTAGGCAAGACCTTGGGCCAGGCCTCCTTGGCAGTGCCTGCCTTCCATGTTTCCACATCCACACCATGTAGCACCAACTAAATGGACCATTGGCACAAAAATGCAACTATTTTCTGAGTGTCAATAATGGTTCTGGTTAGTGGGCAGCCAGTGCTGTGGCTCTACCACCACACACTGCCCAGGCACATGGTCAGCCCCCACCACCTCCCTGCATGGTCCAGAACAGCCACAGTGACTGATATAGATGTGAGATGCCATTAGAATGCATTTTGTTGGAGAAGCATCTGGTTATTCACCAATAACATTTGTGCCTCTTTCATGGGTCTGCATTCTCACTATGCAAATCCACCATTGGTACCTTCATGAGCCTGGAAATAATCTGTGATGTTTTCAGCAATGTCCTGTTGTGTTATCATGCCAAGATTAAATGGGGCAACAGATGCAGTAATTAAAAATGAAAAAGTGAGTTATTTCTGGCTCAAATAGTTACTATTAACTGACATGGTAGCTAGGTTTTTGAAGCCAAAAATATATGCAATAGGAGTCAGAATAGCTATTATTTCCCTGCTGTTTATGAAAGGCGTATGAATCATGACCTACACCAGCAGTTGCATACCTTTATATCGGATGTGATTTAAATTGCATGTAATTTCAGCGAAGAGAAATGAAGTAAGCAATTATCTGAGATTTTTTTTTCAGGCTTTGTCTGATAGCAAAAATCAGACAACTGCATATGTTTGTTTCCAAAAGAACATAGGAAAGTAGTTAATAAGCCAAAATAAACAGGTGTACCATAGGCTGACCTGGAAAAAGGCCACACTGAAAAATTCTGCTTATATAAAGGAAAATGAAATCTGTACTAATATGCCATTTGCTTACTTTGTTTCAAAAGCATGCACAGATTTTGAAGTCTTATTTACTGCTCAAAAAAATGGCATCAGAGAAACAAGCTATGAAGAACAATAAGCAAAACAATGAACAAAGAAAGCAAGAAACAGTGATGCCAGCACTTTCCATATTAAAAAAAAATAAATCACATTTTAAGGGTGATGTCTAACTGCTACTTGACCCTGTGACTCATTTCTCATATAGCATATCAGGAGCTGATCACAGTCCTTCATTGGTAGGATGCTCAGAGGTCAGGTTTTCAGAGATGAACATGCTATCAGAGCTCAACACATTATAAGAATGAAAAGTAGTTTCCTTCAGTGTATGGAGCTGCTTTTTCTTTTTACCTATGTATAAACTAGCATAATTTGGAAGACATCCAGGTGTTTTGGTAGATCTTATGCTTTTCAGCTGGGCAACCTATAGTTTGCTTGATCAGAGCTTACTCAGATACCTGCTTAACTAGGTAATAACAGTGCCTATGTGTTGCATACATATGCATGTGTGTACATATTTCCTGACACATATATATTCAATTATTCTCAACTCTAAAAGGAATTGCCAACTTAGAAACTTAAAAATGTAACACTAAACTCCAAACAATAATAAATATTTTAGACTACTTACTTACTACACCTTACTTATTTTATTTAAAACACATTTTATTTATAACTGTAAATCCTTATGTACTTACTTGATCAAGACTGATTCACTTGAGAATTCCCTGCCTTCTGAAACAGGGGTAGCCACATGCAGCATGCCTGCGAAGAGAGGCTGCCAGTGACCAGTGTGTGTGCCAAGGCTGTGCTGGGCATGGTGTTAGCATGTGACCCTGTGAGCCACCATGGTTCCACACCAGGCATAGTTTAGCTTTGAAATTACAATGTTGTTTGAAGGTATATCTGCTCTGATAAATGAAAGAGGGTCAGGAAACAAAACATGCTGGATCTCCATCATCCACGTTCTTCAACCTGCTAGCTCACTCCCTGGCTCTGCCTTGTGCCACCCTTACCAGCCCTTCCCTGGACAACTCAGCCATGATTGGTGGGTAATTCTCTCCAGGAAAAGCTTTCTGGTGGCACAGTGACCAGGACTGCACCAGTCTGACTTTCTCTACCTTCTTCCCTTTTCTAATGGTATCTGTGTGGAATTCGCAACCTCAGGTACCCTGCATGTCCCACAGTACCTTCATGAACATGCAACACATATTGATATTGCTGGGAATACAAGCGTGGTGGTCTGCAACACATCCCTCATATTATTTTAGTGTCTTCAAACTGAAAAAGAGTACACACACACAAAATTTTAGGTCCACAGGTGCATGATATTAGGAAAAATTTCTTCTCAGAAAGAGTGGTAGTGCTCTGAAACAGGCTGTCCATGTTGGTGATAGAGTCACCATCTCTGGAGCTGTTCAAGAATCCTGGAGATGTGGCACTGAGAGGCTTGGTTAATGGGCAGTATTGTTGGGGTGGGCTGAAGGTTGGACTCGGTGATCTCAGTGGTCTTTTCCAACCTTAATGGTTCTATGAGTCTATGCCTGTAGGTCCAGAAGACGCTCAAGACTAAAGGTCCCATTGAGCTGATGTGGCACCAGAAGGACTTGTCCCCAGGCAAAAAAAAAAAAAAAGTCTCCTATAATATCAGCTTAACTAAAATCAAGTTGAGTTTGTCAGAATTAGTCCTACAATTGATTAGGTCAAAATCTGGCTGTTAGTTGATAAAAGAGGTAGGTGTTGACACTTAATTTGTGTCCTTAATTCTCCCTTGAAAGAAAGGATAACCTCTAATTGCTGCACCCCAAGTTTTTAACTGTCTGGGTATAACACCACTTAAATTTCTCTAAGTTTCCTTCAACTTTTGGCAAAAATAACATACAGAATTTATAGCTGCAGTGTCAGGGGAAATCAGTTGTTCATATAATTTCAGTACTGAGAATGTGTTTGTTTTGCTTATTATGTGGGAGAACTCCATCTCTTCACATTCACCCATCATTTCCAGAGCCTTGTATTAACATACATCACTAGCAGCTTCACCAAATTTGTTCTCACTTAAAATTAGAGCAAGAAAATTCAGTTCTGCTTCTTACATACTCCTAAATATAGTCAGTGAAAAAAAATCTGTTAAGGCATATGCTAGGACTATACCTCAGGGACATTGCTTATCTATAAGGACTTGGACAAGGACTATATATCTTTGAACTCATTTGCATGGACTGAACATAAAGGAATCTTCTGTGCCAGCCACAGATAATGTCAGATTTTTAAAAGTTAATAGTGGTATAAATTATACTCTCTGTCTATAATACTAGGTAAAGTATTTTTGAAAACATCATTTATAATTTGAATTGTTCTCCCTCGGGTAGGTGCAAATGGCTTCTCTTCAACCAAATATGTCTCACCTGTATGCACAGACTGTCTCCCAGCTTTCATCAATAACACCATCTTCACTGAATCAAGTTAAAGTGCATTTGCTTGTCATTTCAGATGACAAAGTAACTCTCCCCCTGCTTGTGCAAGACACTGGGAAGTTGCAGTGTGTAATGCAAACATGGGACCTCATGCTGTATGCCAGCAGTTGTGGAGGTCACTGCACCTTAGAATCATAGAATAACAGAATGACTTAGGTTAGAGGGAACTTTTAAGATCATCTAGTTCCAACCTCCCTGCTGTAGGCAGGGCTGCTATTTGCTAGCTCAGGCTGCTCAGGGCTCCATCCTACCTGGTCTTGAGTGCCTCCAGGGATGGGGCACCCACAGCTTCTCTGGGCAGCTGTGCTAGGGCCTCACTGCACTCTGAGTGAAGAAATTCTTCCTAACATCTAACATAAATCTCCCCACTTTTAGTTTAAAGCCTTTCTCCCTTGTCTTATATAAGACTATAAGACAATGTGAAAAATGGATCCCCCCCCTCCTGCTTTTAAGCTACCTTCAGATACTGGAAGGCCATGCTTGTGTCATACACACAGGCATGGTGGCTGATGCCCATGGTAGAGGAACAAGTGACTGGTGACATCAGAAAACCTTGCTAGCATGGATGTTCAGAAATATGACCACTGACAGACACTTCAGTAACAGACACAACTCATTATGAAGGACATGAACATATAGGAAAGAGTCCAGTGTAGGACCATCGAGATGACAAAGGGACTGGAGCACCTCACCAATGAGAAAAGGCTGAAAGAGCTGGGACACTTTAGTATAACAAGGAAAAGGCTAAGGGGATATCTCATCAAAGTATATAAATACTTAAAGAGAGGACAATGAAGACAAAGCCAGATCTTCTTCAGTGGTGCCCAGTTCCAGGTTAAGAGGCCATAAGAACAAACTGGAACACAAAGGTGCCACCTGAACTCCAAGCAGCATTTCAGCATTTCACTTCAGCCAAGTGCAAGTGGCTGAAATCTGGCACAGCTGCCCAAAGGCTGTGGATCTCCTCCTTGGAGGTCTCCAGAAGCCATGTCCAGAGTACATGGCCCTGGACACCTTGCTCTGGGTGCCCCTGATGGAGTAGGAGTTGGGCCAGAAGGACCCAGAGGGTCCGGCCAGCCTTGACCATTCTGTGGTTCTGTGACTCTGTGAAAGCTGCAGTACTACAAATTTCTCCTTGGGGACAGACATGGGAAGGTGACAGAAAATTATTACAGCTCCTTTGCATCCTCTGCAGGGGGAGGTCTAGTGCTGACCAAGATCTTGGCTCCCCTTAACTGTCCTCTGTTACTGTGGATCTTCTGGGGAAGAGCCACTCCTCCTGTTGCCTCAGCAGCTTCTTCTCCATCCCTCTCTTTGGTGGTCCTGCTTGACACCAGTTTAAATATTTACTGTTCATTTGACATCACACCCTTTGCTTGGGAAGCATTTTATGCATCTGAAAGCAATGGTCAAGGTTTTGTTTTAAGTTGTCCTACCAAAAAATATTTCTTCATTGCTGGGACCATGCATCTTCTGCCATCCTTCAAACTTTCCCCCGGGGTGATATTTCTGCAATGTCTTTCTTTAGTTTATTGGGCTTTGCTCTTCAAAACCTGCTGGAATCATTGCAGCTTCACTAGATTAGCCTTGAAAAGCAGAGGATAAGTGAAAATTTATCCTCAGCAGATATTTGAGGGCTATATATCACGACTGAGTGCTTGTGACACAAGAACAAATATTCACTCTTATATTCAGGACTAATTGGGGTAACCCCATGATGAGGTGACAAAGTTTTCATGGAATTTGATCATTCACAATACTGCATTAACACTCCCATAAATTGTGTGCACAAAGTGAGGGCAGTGAGCACATTTGTTACTGTTAGTCACACGCACGGTGCTCTGTGATATTATCTGAGGAAGTTAGAATGATTCTTGTGTCTGAGCAATAGCTCACAGCTGAGAATGCAGATCACACACCATGGGCTTTATTTATGGTTTTTTTTTTTTTATCCCTGCTTCCTTGCAAACAGCAATGTGGATGGGCAAAATGCTGAAAAGAACTATCAGAAATCTCTGCAACGTTTGGAAGAGCAGCCAGCATTTTTTCTTCAGGAATCCTCTTATGTCTCTGCTTCAGCATTTCTTTAAACGTACCTGAAGTCCAATTTTCATGTCTAAATAGATTGTGTTATTATGCAGCTATCCAAGTAGCACATGCCAAACTGCAGCAAAAGGGAATGGAGAGACATCTCAGTGTCATGTAGTGAAGGGTCTGGCACCTGACACTGCTACCCCACCTCTATCCTGAGCTCTGTAGCTCACACTCAACACTCACCTTAGAGGAGAAAAATGTGACACTGAGATTTTTAGTAAAGCAGACAAAGCTTGCTCTTCTCCTGCTTTGTATGCCTTGCAGTGATTTATGGATCTCTAGAAGGAGGGCAGGGCTGCTCTGAAATGTGACCTGCCTGGAGAAGATGCAGTTTTAACCAATTTTGTTTCTTCAGCGTAGAATGCAAATCACTACACATGGTGCAAGGAAGACTCTCCAAGCAGATACGTCCTCTGTCTCTGTCCTCTGTTTTAATCCCATTTCATGGACAGTTTCCACCCACAACAGCAGAGGACAGAAGTCATGGGGAGGTGAATGACATTGGTGTACCAACACATTTCAGCTATTCATGCCTCCAGTCATAACAAGATTTTTTGGAAGGTGGCTGCATCTTTAGACTTTACCTATATAGATTTTCTTATTATTGTGGGTTTATGATTACATACTTAATGACACCTTCTTTGCCTGTTGATACATATACTTTTACATAATAGCATTTAAGAATTACATATTAACTAATCAAAAAGAGATTCTTCATGCAAGTGAAGAATTGCATATGTATTCTTCCTTTAACTGTACCATAAATAATCTGGATCATTTTCTAAGAATGCATACTAGGGCTCTGGCAAAGTGCTTCGCCTGGGTGACTGCAATGGTGACTGCATCTTATGTTTACCACGACAGTGTAAGAAGTCAAAAATATTAAATTTTCATTACTACTCTCTCTGAAGTAACTGCAGTGCACTTAAAATAGATGTACAATTCATGAAAATGAATCATTAAAAGGGATTGAGTTGAATTGTGCCTGGCAGATGTTGTCACAAGCATTGCTGAAATACTTAAACACTTCCAGCAAGCAGCAATAGAACACTTGGAGGCATAATTATCCCATAGATAGAGAAGTCACACATTTCATGCTAATGCACCAAGAGCCTAATAGGAAACCTTGTGGAGCTCTACTGCATGGTTACTGCTCCTTCATCATCTCTTGGATAGCTTTGAGCAAGGCTACAGTGTCCTCAATACTGCTGTACCACATCTTGGCCTTGGAGGTGTGGACCTTCTCACACACATGACGTTGAGCTGGTGTGTGGGACTCAGCTGCCTCTCAGATGTAGCAGGTTTTTGGTAGAGTTCATTTCTAGTCATGCAAATGTCTGTGCAGAGGAGAGCATGGCTGGGCAGAGAAGTGGGATTCTGGGCCACAGTAGTCAAACACTAGGTTGATTTAGGCTGGCCAATGCCCTGAAAATAAGATTCCGAAATACATCACATCTTTCTGTAATCTTCCTGATGAAGAGCTGGATTAACCCCAAGGGTGCTTTGGGAACACTTGCACTTGCACCAACTGCAATGATGATTTGTAACATCTTCTTAGAAGCAGGAAATTTTTGCTAGAGGATCTGACTGTAGGTGGGTCTCCAGGGTCTCTGAGACACTGCTGGGGTTAGAAAATTAGACACAAGTCCTCTGGGACTTTGGTTTGATGTTTAAATATGGCAAGTCCACATTGGAATTCTCCATCAAGTTACACGTGGTTGGTGAACAGTCATCTTCCAGTGATTCAGTGAAAGCAGACTGATGGATAGCCCCATGCACATGATGCAAAACATCAATTTTCACTTTTCCACAACTGTTTCCACAAATAAATATATATAGAGGTGACTCTGTACTGGTGGGAAAAGACCTTGTTGTGAGACTCATTTTAGCTGCTGATGTGTGAGTATGAAGTCTCCTAATTTAAATAGGATGTAAATAAGATCCATGCTAATGGATGATGCCTTCAAAACACACATCATTAAAAATGATACGATGGGTGACTTTTTTCAGTGTGTAACTGAGAAGATTAAGTTCTGGCAGAGGCGTTTATCAGCTGCTTCAGCTTAACTAATGACCTTAATTTTCTTTCTGTACTGTTGAATTTCCTTGCTCCTTGGGCAGAATGACAACTGGGTCTGGAACAACCCTGGAAGGAGGATTGGGGTTACTTACCCAGCCTTGTTTTTATGTCAGTTCTGTGTCAAAACTAGGCTGTGCAACAGCCCCTGTTCAGTGAGGGGCTGCTGGAATCCTGCAGCATGGTCAACCCATTGCTTGAGTTAGAGCACAGGGCTCCTAAAACATGCATGTGTCCCATTACCAAGGCTGGTCATAGGGTTTGTAGGGACAAAGCTCATATCCTCCGGGTCAAACCACATCTGATGAAGTAACCAAGATTTGTCACGCAAAAAGCAGTATTTGTTTTTTTTCTCTTCCCATATATAGCACATCATGCCTAGAATCCCTTCTGATGGTGAAAGGAGAAACTGGCAATCTGTGACCATTGGTAGAAGAATTACTGTCCAATCCTGTGAAATGCCTGATTCATTCTCCTGCCAAGCCTAAGGAACAACCTGAAATGTGGACATTCTCTTCACCTAAAATTGCAAGTGGTGGATGTGTTGTGCATGCTAATATACTTTTCCCTTTAACAGAGAGCTGGCCCTTCCTTGTAAAGCTGACAGTAGTGATGCCTACTGGAGGATGCATTGGTATTCTGAGCATATCTATTTACATACACTAAAAAACGCTGTCTATTTATGTTAAGAAATGAAACCGATATATTTATATTGAAAGATTAAAAAATTCCTCTCATTACCGTGTTCTGTAATTGAGTTTCCCAGAGGAAAATATGAATCTGAAAGTACTTGTGCTTTCCTGAGCATAATAAATAGTGAAGCTTTTGAGAGGCAGCACATTTTTCAGGAAAGAAGCCTCTTTTAAAATAATTTTAGCCTTGAAAAACCATGAAAATGTTTAAGATTTCAGTCATTCCTGAAGGAATAACTAGCTCTTAAGAGGGCTGGAACACAACGTAACACCCTGGGGAATATCCTGGTTGAAAAAAAAAACAGTGTTGGATGCTGTTACCAGCTTAACAAAGAGCCCTACAACATTGTTCCTACGCCCTCTCCTATGTACTCTCCTCTCTGCTTCTTAGTTTATCCACTGCTACAAGTTTTGCTTTGCCACTCAGTTCTCATTAATCACTGCAAATTAATAATACTGCAAATTCACTTCAACATGGAGATGGATTTAAAGTTCTCTACGTTTTGATAAGAACCCTGACACCCTTGTCCTACAGTTGCCCATTAATTTGCTGCTTATGTTATTCACACAGCATGTGGAGGCCCCAGCTGCAGTCTCTGCTCCTTCTTTCCCAGCTCTTGCTGAAGAAGTGACTTCTTCTTAGGGATAGGAAGGGGTGCATGGGGCTGAGCCATAAGGACCAGACCCCACAGCAGCACAGTGAAGGGCCCCTCACAGCCAGAGACCCACCACCCAGCACTGCAGAGACTGCCAGGTCTGCAAACAGTACGGAACAGGAGCTGTTATTTCATGACTTGGGTTAAGCCTAGAGTATAATTAACGCTTAACAAATAGCACTAATGATAACAATTGTACTCCTGCACTAATGATTTTATGCTTTTCTCCGCATTGGGTTGCACCATAGACCCTATGCTGGTTTTACACCACGAATCCCAGTCATTACAACACACAGAGAGGAATTATTTCCTCCTACTTAGTCTGTGCTGCAAACTGATGACTGCCTGATGTGCCTCAGCAACGGCATTGTACCACACACAAATGCATTTAATCATCCATCCCCACGCTGCTCCTACAGTTTCTTGTTCAGACTACTTAAAATAAATTCCCCAAATTATGAATCTCGGGGTAGAAAATGATGTGTGTTTCAAACACAACGAGGCACACTCTGAAGTTGTGCTCGGTTGTTGGATGACAGGGGTGGGCTGTGGGCTCTGAGCAGTGTGCAATGGGCAGTTCAGAGGAGAACTTGCGTTGTCTTTAAACACTGCAATTACACTTGAACATTGTCCTAAATAAAAAGAAGTTGTGTGTTGTCTTCAATGGGAAGTATTTGGTAAAATATTTAGGAGAGCACATTCTGAATGTGGCTAATTTTCGGCAGGCATATTAAAGTTTTATGGGGGCACTAATTAAATCACAGATGATGTGTGATTTCGGTTATACATCGGGCTTTAACGAGGCTGGATAAACATGTGGTGGAAGGCAGAGCGGGTGCGTGCGAGGCGGTTGTGTGCTGAAGGCAGCTGAGTCATGGCTCTCTGAGCAGCATCCCTCCAGCTGAGACACTTCTGTCATCACTCACAGGGCACTGAGCCCCCTGCCCACCTCACAGCTGAAACCACACAGGAGGAAAGCTGTCAGCTGCAAGAGGGCATCAAATGCAGAGCGTCCTTTGGTTAAACCCTCATTAGCCACCTCTATCCTGCTCCTGGCACACCTGCCAGCTGGGAAATGATCTCAGAGCCAGAATCTCTCCAGTCACAGACAAACCACACTGAGGGAAGACAAGGAAGCATGAGTGTGGTTTTCACAAGGTACAGGTTGTTTCTTTGTACTACCACACAGCCTCAGTGATCCTACTCATGATAGTGGGAGCTTCAGTGGGTGGTGGGAATTTGCAGAAACAGTAGGAGGTGTGGGAGCAGCACAGCCCTGAGCTGCTCCTGAGCCCTCCCAGCCTGTCCCAAAGCTCAGGAAAGTAGAAAATCTGTATTTTCCAACTGGAGAGCAGCGTGGTTTAAATGAACCATTTAAAACATACAGGGAGTGGCAGACCCAATTTCTTCTTCCAATCGAATGAAGCCTGCATGGAGAATTCAAGTGTGTCATGTTTCTCCGTCCAACAAACAATGTGTGTTTAGTTGGGTGAAGTGAGGGGCTGGATCTCAGTGTGCGTGAATCCTTTGTGGGAGCAACTGTCCCACTCAGCAAGCCTGAACTGGACTGTGACCCTGGCAGTGTGAGCAGGCTGCATGAGCCAGTTCCTTCCCCTTCCACTTCCCCTTCCACTCATTAGAGGTAAAAGTGCTCACTGGGGAACATGAGCAGGCAAAGCTTAAAACACCACTATGGTTTTAGAATAGGAATCAGCTTCAGGGCCCATATTAACTAGGCAGGTAACTGGTGGTCATCTTCCATTCACTGACCTTTCCAACAATGAATGTGCTGGGTTGGAAGAAGCCATGCAGCTCACACAGTCCCAACCCCTGCTATGGGCTGAGTGCCCTCCACCAGCTCAGGCTGCCCAGCACCCAGTGTAAACTGACCTTGGACACCTCCAGGGTTGAGGTACCTACAGCTACTCTGGGCAGCTGTGCCAGGACCTGACCACCCTCTGAGTCAAGAATTTCTTTCTTATACACAATCTAAATCTCCTATCTATTAGTTTAAAGGAATTCATCCTCGTCTTACCAATATTCTCCTTGACACAGAGTCCCTCCCCACCTTTCCAGTAGGCTCTCTTTAGGTACTGGAAGGCTGCAGTGAGGTTTTCCTGGAGCCTTCTGTACTTCAGGATGAACAACCCCAACTTTCTCTGCCTTTCTCCATAGGAGAAGTACTCTAAGTCTCTGATCACCCCCGTGAACCCCCTCCATCACATTCTTCTCCTGTTGGGGCTGGATGCAGAGCTGCAAGTGTGGCCTCACTCTGTGCTGGGGCTGAGCTGACAACAGGGCATGCTGCCTGAAGAGACACGGCTTGATGCCAGCATGAAATAACTCATTGTCAATCTATTCATTCAAACGCTCGTTTATGATCTTCAGAAATAATTACCATAATATTAAGATGTACGTTTAAAGCTTAGCAATTAATTAATATGCATGGATTAATACACAACCCAAAATTGGTCTAAGACACTGGGATTGTTTCTGATATAATAAAGCTAAAAGCACAGTGACGGGGACATATTTCCTCACCAGATGGCACAGTTTGTTAAAACAAACCAACGCGTTTCTAAAACAGTGCCCTAATCTCCACTTGAAACAAATTTTAATTTAAAATGAAAGCACATTTGCATAAAAAGAGTTCAGAAAAAAATATTTCAGAAGTTTATATTAGACAAGGGCAGTTCTGGTTTAAGGTAATAGAGGGTGGGAAAACATAAGCTAATTAAAATCATCTTTAACACTGGAATTTCAAGCGTCAAACTGTTGGTGTGAGTGAATCAGAGCGTTATGGGAAGCTTTCATCTGGCAGGTGCCAGCCGGTGCGTCCTGCAGCCATCAGCAGAACTCGGTACAGAGCTGTGCAGACAGCAGATTCATGCCATCAGACACCAAACCCTTTGTTTTGGAGGGCTGAATCCCTCATGGGGTTTTTAAGCCCTTGGAGTGGAAATGCCATTCTCTAATGAAATTTGGAATACACTGGAGCAAGAAATTGAGAAGAAAGAAAATCGTATTTTTTAAAGGGTTTAGTCTGTTTAGACCAAATCCTACCCAGAAAAGAAGCATAAACAAAAACAAACAAACTTAAGAATTAATGTGTTTTGATGAATTAACATATAGGTTCTCGGTGCTGTGGGAGCAAACAGCAGAATGCTTGTCATTCACACCCTGAAGTGCTCACAGCACCAGTGCTCGTAACTTGTCCTCTCCGTCTTCTCATGTAAAAGGCAAGAATCTCTCTTGCCCCATTTTTAAAAAAATGCCACCTGCTTTTTGCTCTGTCTTGTCTTCCTTGCTTTCTCCTCAGGCTGCCCAAATCTTTTGGTCAAGAGCTGTCTTTTGGCCACTTCAGTCAGTGGCCAAATACACTGTCAGTATTTCGTCAGTTCAGAGCTGCTCTGATTTTGAAACCTTTAGGCACCTTCATATTGCAGAAAAGAAAGAAGGCTTAAGCGTTTTCTACATTGTTACTGGGAGGCAAACTGCATGAGACACATAGTCAAAATGCATTTTAATGCACAGACTTTTATCCCTGCATATGAATTGCAATATTTTTGTGCTCTCCAACGCTTCTGTGTACAGAGAACTGTGCACAGCAGAGTAATGCAGGGAGATGAAATCTGGAGAGGAGGAGGCTCAGGGGAGGCCTTATCTCTCTTTACAACTGCCAGAATGGAGGCTGAAGCAAGGTGGGGATCAGCCTCTTCTCCAGGTAACAGTGATAGGATGAGAGTTAATGGCCTAAAATTGCACCAGAGGAGGTTCAGGTTGGATACTGGGAAAAGTTTTGTCATGGTTTCATGATTTTTGTTATTGGTATTCCACATCATAATATCAGGTAGTGCATTGGGGGTTAAAGGGTTAATGCTCCAGATCCACGGATCATTGATAGCTCCAGGTACATCTGTCTCAGAAGAAGAGAAGAACTACGTACTTCAGAGGACTTTGTGTTGCTTTGCATTTTTCTGTTTTCCACTCAGAGGGAAAGATAAAAACTGTGTCACAAGACACAGGGTCTTTCTCTTTCAGATCAACCCAGCAGCAGGTGCTTGCTGCCATCTCATCTTCAGCTTCTAGTGTAAGGCCTTCAGTTCTTGGACACTCTCTTGGTCATTTTCTTTGATTTATTAGCTTCAGTTCCAATTATATTGTGTTATTTTGCATTTTGATATCTTATTAGTAAATCAGCTTTCCTCAGATCGTTGCTGCTGTTTTGTTTTTAGACCCATCTCCCTTTTCCTGTTTCCCTTTTCCCTTTCCCGGGGTGTGGGTTCATGGGTCCCCCACCCCAGTCATCATGGAACCGAGCTGAACCAGACTGTAAACCATTGAAACATTTATTCTCAGGAAGAGTAGTGAGGCATTGGCACAAGCTGCCCAGGGAGGTGGTAGAGACACCATCCCTGGAGGTGTTCAAGAAATGTGGAGGTCACTGAGGGTCATGGTTGAGAGTGGACATAGATGTGGGCTGATAGTTGTACTGGTTGGTCTTAGTGGTCTTTCTGTCCTTAATGATTCTATGAAGTCAGGTTCCCTCTTTATGTCTTTATTAGGACACAGTTCCAAGGGGAAAAGTGCAGTGACCAGAAAGATTCACGAGGGCCATCTGGATCACTCTATACATCCAGCAGTAGGAAGTGTGGTGGGCAAAGATTAACAGTAAAGTTTCAACCTGTTTGACTAGAGACGTCAGTGAGAGGGAGCAGACTTTAACTCTTGGGTCCCCAGTTCCTGGCTTGTTTTTAATGTAAAAAAATCATGAACAGTCTTGAAGGCAGGGGCCAGAAGCAATCAGAGTTTCTGAGCTGGGTGGTGTTTTGCAGCTGAGCAAGATACTGACACAATTCAAATAGTACAGGCAGTGTTCTACTGCAACTCACATCT
The DNA here is from genome assembly GCA_013399175.1 of Odontophorus gujanensis. Taxonomy (NCBI): domain Eukaryota; kingdom Metazoa; phylum Chordata; class Aves; order Galliformes; family Odontophoridae; genus Odontophorus; species Odontophorus gujanensis. The sequence continues at coordinate 383,234 of VXAB01007355.1, read as the reverse complement.
GTCCCCAGAACTCACCTCAGCTGTACAGTATAGACATCCATCATTGTTTTTACCTTTGGATACCTCCTACTTATTAGTATGTGTTTTTTTCTTTCTTAAATGTTAAGATAGCATTCAGAATCAGCATATCCATATGCTAAAAACACTTTGCTTCCGCAAAAAAAAAAAAAAAAAAAATTATCTGAGACTCGGCAGGTATCCCAAATATCTGTGGCTTTCTGAACCTCACTATTTTGAAAGACAGTGAAAGAAAACATAAAGCAAAACAAGCAACAAGCGATGCATACAAAGGTAGCTACTTAGCTGTTGTCTCAAGCCCCCTCTTAGTTTTCTCACATAAGTAGTACAAGGTGTACCTGCTTAAGTCAGACATGGATAAGTATTCACTGCTCAGTGTATCCAGTACATTCATACTGTCTCAATAGCTCTTAGGAACATCACAAGGAATAAAAGCCCACACTTTAAGTGCTCTTCAAAATCAGATAAGTTCCTAAAAGTTCTTCATTGCCTAACTCTTTCTCAAATAAACAAATAAAACAAAACAGAAAGAAAAATAGATTAAATAGATTATAAAAAATGTGAGATGAAGTTGAAAGTATACTCAGTAGCTTAGAATTACTTCAGAAAGCAGCTTTGCAATCTTACTGGTTTTGTTATGTACAGTTTTAATATCAATACTTTCTACCAGCGCTGTGTCGAGGAAGAAAGCTGTCTGCTACCTCCCTTAACCAAAGGCTGCGTAAATATCTCATTTGTTTAAGCAAATTAAGGAAATTGTGGACAGGTGTTTTTGGTCAGCATGTGGTATACAAATGCTTATTAATGCTGTTAACTTTGAAAAATGTTTAGGTAAAGGAACAGATTACAGCAAAGGTACTTATTAAAACAGAAACATTTGTTAAAAACAAATGTGCATGAAATAAAACAGTAAACAACCAGATGAGTTCACCGCAACCAAATGCTCCCATTTAATAAATGAAATGCTTCATTAATCCTTCCTGACAGAAGTAATCCTGGAATGGAGAACAGATCCAAGAGAAAACATTTGACTAAGCCAAGTCCTGCTGCTCTTCTGTGCCCAGCTCAGCCTGCAAAGGAGTGGCAACCACTTCGCACCATGGCTGTCCATATGGGACATCGCTCTCTGGTCATGTTCATATGCAACCTTTGCCTGCTGATAAGAGGGCAGCAGGTGATCTGTCATTTGTGTGGATGACCTTGGTTGATTGCCCTTTTAGAGATGCTCCTGGTCTGTGTGTGCAATGTGCTGGATGAAGTTCAGAAGACAAAAACGTGGCTTGAGAAAGATGTCCCAAGGCTGTGTACTGGACTGACAGGGAGAAGCCCAGCTACCACTGCAGCACTTCTACTTTGAGGGCTGTCTGGAGACAATGCACATGGTGGTGGTAATTCCCATGATTTCAAGTGAACCCTCAAGGTGTGGATGCATTTCTGAATGAATACTTGAAGCTCTGAGTAGCTGCATACCTTTACTTACTTCAGGTTTACTTTGAACTATTTGTTGAGGTTTCTGAGGGCTGTGAAGAAAAGCTCAAAATGAGGTTTTGAATCACTTAAGTGAGTTGCTTAAGTCTCGAGTCATGGCTCAACGTCTCCTTTGAGAACAAAATTAGAGGTGACAGGGATAGGGGCAGGGTTTTGAAACAAATCCATCTGCACATTGTGCTTTCATCTGAAGGTACATGAGTCTCAGCCGTTGCACTTCTCCGTGTTTGGTGTCATTGTCCAAATGTACTGCAATGCAGAGGAACAGCTTCCCCCTCTTCCATTAGTAAATTACTCTACATAGCAGTGACATGGACTCAATAACTCAGACCTCTTGGCTTATCTGAAAGCAGCATACCTGGTGTGAAGTCTCAAGCAATCATTGGCCATCCCCTGGCTATGATATGCCTGGCCACCAACATTGTCAAAAATGCTTTTGTGTGGGATTTGTCCATCAGCTCCCCAGTCTCTGTGCCTCAGGCTGCTCCATGAGATCCAGGTATGCACCAGATCAGTCAGAGGAACAGAATGAAGGCCGCAGACAGTAATCATGTTCATCTGAGGTGGTGTGAGGTGACCATGCAAAAAGAGCTCAGTAGCATAGGAAACTGTTGAGAGAGTCTGATCAGGAATAAATGCTGTCGGTGAGGCAATCTATGAAATCCACACTCCAAAGAACCGATATAAGGAATCAAGAACCCATCATCTCAGTCGTGAACAGGGCTGAAATCCTGCTGCAGTCTCTCTTTCTGTAGGGGCTTGTCTGTTTCTCTCTTCTGCCTCACCCTCATCATCGCACCTCATCTTCAAGACCACTGTCCTCCTGTCAAGTTAGATTGAAAGTGAGCAGATGGTTCGATGGTGTTTGGGGTGGGGAAATGACATGCGTATGCCCAGTTTTAAGAAAAACAAGCTTAAAATAAACAGGCTCAAAGCCAACTTACTCCTTTGCTCACACTTCTTCCCTAGAGGAAAAGAGGAAAGTACAGAGATCTGACAGGTGCCCGTCACTTTGCTTTGTGGAAAGGTGGTTAACTTCTGAAATAAGAACGAAGCAGTAACCTGTACAGAAGATACTGCAGGACTAAATATTTGTCCTCTGCCTTTTTGGGACAAGGAAGCACCATAAGGAGAGTGTCAGAACTGAGAAAAAGATGAACACTTCCTCATTTTCTCAGTATGGAAAGTCAGGAGAGGTTGTAAGATCAGCAGTAGGTCATCTCTACTGAATAAGGGGAGCTTTAATAGGAAAAGTGGGTAAAACCTTGGTGCTGGACCATCAACAATGGATCAGAGTGAGTTGCTCCAAGGAGTCAGCCCTAGTGAGAAGTCCAGGAATAATAATAATAATAATAATAAAAGGTAGACAAAGGTAGACACTGAAAGAGGCTTTGAAAGATAGTCAAGACAGCTGCAATCCAAGCAGTGCATCCTGACGGGAGACATCCCAGTGCTATGGGGGGAGGTAGGGACATGGGAGACCAAACCACCATCTCATTCAACCAAGGAGATAATTGAGGTCCCACCAGGATGATGATACCGTGCTAAGGTATCCTGAAGCAAAGTTGCCAGTAAAATGTTTTGCTGCTGGCTAAGGAAAACTTCAATAGATTGATTTCTTACCCATTTCTATACAGAGAAGAGAGGAATAATGCAGACCCCACTGGAAACGCTGGTGCATAAACTGATCTTGCAGCAGATGACAGCTATGATGTCTTGTGGTACTCTAACACTGAGCCTGTAGTTTTTTGGTGTGTGGTGAAGTGAACCAAGAGATGGTCAGTGCTACAGCAACCAAACTGCACAAAATGAAACCCCTCTGAGCTCAGGAGCTGTGGTTTATAGTCTATGTTGTGCTGCAACACGTGAAGAGAATTTTTTTGCCCTCTGATGTTTATCTTAATTTTGTATGTGTTCACAGCTCACAGGAAAAAATGACGAATTGAGAAAATATTTATTTCCTCAATAACCAAGAGACTGTGACAGCAGACAGCCAGACAAACACAGTGTAAGTGCCAACGTCTGAGCTTTTCTACAGCCTATGCCATGTGCACATTCAGTTTTACCTGCCTTAAGTGTATTAAGAAATTTAGTCAATATGCTGCCTTAATCACTATAGTTTCATTGCACTTGGACCCATTGTATCTCATTGCAGCACTTTGGAACAGCACCCAAAAGGGAGGCTGAGATCATCAACCACATTTCATTTAGTGCTGCCAACTGAATCTAAGCAAATTGAAAAATGGCCTGCCCGCTATGCTGGGAGGCATACAGCAGAACGTAGCTCTGAAATAGCCGCTTATGTTCACTGGAGAAAGATTTATTTCTGATCTCAGAGCTCAAGTTGCAGAGGTAAATAGAACCACCTGTAAGCCATTACCTACCATACCCCACCGCTTCTCTATGAAAAAAACCTACACAGGCATCGCCTGTAGCAGAGTTGGTCTAGTAAATGACCAGGAAAATGGAATGTTTTCTCTCAACAAGCAGCAAATGAACAGGAGCTGCTGCATCTGAAATGATGCTACCTTGTTTACCTGGAAGGTCCCAGCTTTTGATGAAAGTCTGAAACTCCTGAGTTCGTTTTCTCCCCCACTGTGGTGCAGTGTGAGTCACTTTGCCTTTCACTACATACTGCTAGTGGTCTTAAAAAAAAAAAAAAAGAAGTTGGGATTTTTTTCCTTGCATGGACACTAGCTACCCAAATAGCTCGAAAGGGCTCTGCATTGATGGGCAGTCAGAAGGAAGAAGGACCCTTTATACTACTGCAGTTAGTTGTCTTTTCACTTAGTTATCATTTCATTTAACTTTTTATTTTTTTATTTTTTTGTATTTAATAATTTATTTCAATGCTATGAGATTATACATTTCATGGAAGTCCAGAAATCCACACCATAAAAATGTCTGTCTGCAACACAGAGGCCCCTGATTTTGTTGCCATCAGTCCTCAATGTGGTCTCCATCCACTGGCAGTGCCAAGGTTCTCTGATCCACAGCACCAAATCTCCCTGAGATAAGCGTAGAACACAGCGTATTTCACCTGCAGGCATTTTTGGTCCCACTGTGACTCTAGCCTACTACTTAAGCCAAGGAAAGAGCATAAAATACTTCAATATTGCCAGTAGCTTGTCAGCTTGTAGCCAGTCAAGAGGCAAATGAATACTTCCATGCCATAGCACCTACTTCATTTCATACTAACCACACCCTGAGAGTGTCATAGAGGTAAATGGAAGAGCAGAAGGAAATTGGAATTTAGAAGACAGAGGGTTTGAATTTGTAGGATAATATGTTTCACTAGTTCAGCTGCTAGCAAGTCTACTTTTGGAGATTTTTAAAATTTACTTTCTTCTCCTTCTCTCAGTCCTCCTGGCAGCAACTGGTCTTTGGAAGGTATTATTCCAAAGAAAAATATTTTAGTACCTACATGAAATGTGAAAGAGAGAACACCTCCCAGGACCTTACCCTGAGCTGAAAGAAAATGTAAAAATATCTTTTGTCCATCAGTGTTGATCACTGATATACCGGCCTTTCCCAGGTCTCCATTGTAAGAACAAAAATATAAACTCCATTTTGGTTTATGGACTGTCCGTTGTGAGTCATCTGCCCCATTCGTCAAAATCTCTTCTTCCTGAGGGAAGCACGCCTTCTGATCATGGGATCATAGAATCATAGAATCACTAAGGCTGGAAAAGACCACTGAGATCATCTAGTCCAACCATCAAGCCATTTCCACCAATACTGCCTACTAAACCTTGTTCCTCAGTGCCACATATCCACATTTCTTGAACACCTCTGGGGACAGTGACTCCACCACCTCCTTGGACAGCCTGAGCCGGTGTCTCACCACTCTTTCCGAGAAGAAATTGTTCCTAATATCCAATCTGATACCACACTCCTTCCTCTTCTGGCTCATCTATAAGCTCTGCCAAATTTCCACTGGTTTGACACACAAAGACATCACATAAAATCTCCCTGGGTGCATTTTTGTGGATCACAGGTTCCCTACAGTTTATACTTTGATACTGAAATGGGTATCTGAGTTTGGCACTGGGTTAGGTCTTCCCTGAGAGAATGAAATTTTACAATGCTGTGGTAGCTGTGCTTCCGTTTGACCAAGTTCTCTCTTCTGTCTTCTTAAACCAGACCCATATATTTCTTGTTCGAATATTTATTTTTAGTATTGAGAAAATAGAAAGAAAGGGTCAAGGAGGTCTCAGCACATGGGAGCTGGGCACATGCCTCTCCATCATGTGCACTGGCTCTTCTTGCATGCAGCCACCAGGCAAGGGGAAAGTTCAGGGATCACAGACGGTTGGTTCTATTGCTCACGGATCCCCCTGGCAGCTTTACAGGCTGCTTCTTCACTGGGGCATACAGCGAAATACACTGTGTACTATGCAAATACTTTCAAAAAACAATACAATGTTTTCCGTGATAACTTTGCATGTAAGTATACAAATCCCAGTTCAATGAGTGTTTGAAGGGCTTTGGACCTAGGCTGACCCTGCCCCTCTTCAGTGCTCTTCAGAATAGGTGACTAAGCAGAGGAAAAAGCCAAAACAAAGAATTAAAATGAATTCAGGGCGGGTGCAGAGAATTCCAATGCTTTAACAGCTCTCAACGAGACCCTCTGTCTCACTGAGCTGCCTGTGAGCTCCTGAGGACTGCCCAAGCCAACCATTGAGACAGTGCTCCCGTTTATTTACTCAGACATCTCAGTGAAACAAAATGTACACCCATAACTCATTTCCCAACTGCATTTCAGATGCACAGTCCAAGCAAAGCAATATCGGCAAATATCCTAGCAAATATCGACAATATCCTGGCAAAGCAATATGCATACAATGAACAACTTGATATCCCTGTTCACTCAAGCAGAAGCGGGTTTGATCCATAGCAACATGAACTCAGTGTGTGAATTCTACAGATCCACCAGAATAAATTGATCTCAGTCATTTCTCTCCAGTTTTCTCCCACCCAAAAGTGTTTTAATTATTTGAGCGTTGAGCAATCAAATGCCATACCTCAGACACAGCTATTCCAGGAGATAATTAGAAGCAGAGCAGAACAAACAATAAGCCACAGAAACGATCATCGCAGTGTGATCTGAAAGATAACTTTAGTAACGAAAGTGTTTCTTTGCTGGATGACTCATAGAAGGAAGCAGGGGCTGGAGCTGCTGAAAAAGGAGCCTGCTCCATGGGAACCTGAGCGAAGGTCAAGGATCAGCCTTGTGCTGCTGACTTTTTGTTTGACGTTCATAATCTTAAGGAAATGGATGGAGGGAGAGCAAATGTCAGCTCCAGTAATGACTGTGTCACTCTGGGATTGTATAGAGAGGCAATAACCCCAGCTTGAACGCTGCTCATGGAAATAATGGGCAGAGGTGAACTTAGCATCCAAGTCTTGCTTTAATGTTTTCTTCTGAATTTCACTGTGAATTCTGATTTATTGAAGGGACGTAAAGCCTATATAGTACATATATAGTACTCATCTATTTTTGACTATTGTTCTTCATCTGTGCAAGTTATCTTCCCAAAGTGCTTCAGGAAACACCATGTGATGTCCGATAACATCTCTTATTCAACTTTTAAAAAACATCAATATATGATAGTTTTTATGTTAAGTTTCAACCATGTTTTATAACATTTAATACAAAAAAAAATAAACTGTGTTAAAACAATATACATATTATATAAGAATATATATTCAATCAGCGTGTTAAATTGTTAAATTTTATACATCATCAGGATCTACCTTACACATATTTTATTTGGCGGTTATTTTCACAGTATCCTCTTTCAATAACAGATTGTCTAAACCTCCTTCCTTCTGTTTCTTGACAAAATAAAAGCAGGTTTAATTCTGTATCTGCCCCAAACTGTGGCACAGCTAGCAGCCTGCAGAGTCCCAACAGCCCATGCTCCATTTGTGACTGTGCTCCCTCCCTACAGTAGATGGGTGCCAGCTCTGCCAATTCAGTGGCCAGGTCACATTCTGGCTGAAAATCAGATTATTATAGGGGAAATAAGTACCATGTCATTTTGTTGTCAATTGTTTTGTGTTTGGCAGCAATTATCATTAAACAGGGGTTTGCTGGCTTTGCAAGACATCTTACTGCTCTGTTTTTCATGTATGAAGAAGGCAACCCACTGGTCCACTACTGGGGACCAGTGCTGTGGTATCTCCTTACTTCAGTCTGGTAGGCCATGTTGTCTGCCCCAGTCAACCTCCTCCCACAGGTCGACTGTCCCTCTTGGAAGTGGGTCAGTACACTCTGCGGAGCTGCTTCCCATCCCTTATCTGTGCAGTTGGCTATTCCCACCTAAGATAAGGGAAATAATGTATAAGGGTGTACATGGATGCAACTGGTGCAAATTCACTTGAGTTCTTTACAGCTTGATACAATCCAGGGGGATTCTGCAGAACAGCAGGAGTAGGAAGAGAGAGAATACAGGATAATACAGTATCTTCCAATAATTTAAAACTTGCTGGTGAGTCTTCTAGCACCCAATACAGGCTTTGTTTATTGCTTTGAAATTTGTTCCTTCTTTAGTTTTTAGAGATTATTGCTTTCCCAACTTATGGATGCTATCTTTCTCACAATAGTTGTGGACACGGCAAACCCTTTGAAATTTGAGGTAGTAATTAGTTGGTCTGGGTTCAAATACTGAAGCCATAATAGGCAACCCTAACACTGATAAGAAAAACAAAAACAAAAACAGGGAAAATAAGTTAAGGAGTTAAGGTTAATATCAAATTTAATCTTCATTTCCACTGGAATATTTTTCATTTAACAAGTGGGAGAATGTGTATCTTTTCTGTTAATAGTTTAAAACTGCGCTCTCCTATTCCTTGTGCTCTGAAATTAGTAACAAAGGCAATGTGTGCTTGTGACTCCAGGGAGGAGATGGCAGAAGGAGAGAGATGTTTAATTAGAATGACAGATCTTTTGGGGAGTCAGGAATTGCTCAAATGTCTGTGGTTGATTCAACCTTGGAAAGGCTGGAGAAGTGGTCTTGTGGTCAGCTTGCACTGTGAGTTTTATTCAGATTACCCAGTTCTTAGTTTTGGTCTATGAATGTGAGAATTTTTCAGTTGTAAACCAAAGACCCTGTACCACACAACAGTTTCTCTCTCTGTAACTATATGACACGATCTGTTTGACTCTTGCAAAAGAGATCAGTGGAGGTGCAGGACTAGGTGGAAGTAAATAGATTAGATTGTGAGTTGCTGGAGTGGAAGTAATTTTCTGTAGGACGTCCTGGTATTGTTCTGTTTCCATTGAATTTAACTGACTTCTGAATTAATCACCTTGCATTATTTTTTCCCTTAGAGTTGGCCTGCTTGTCTTTTTGAAAGTTTATAGATTTTTGAATGATTGTTGGACTAATACTTAGAGCAAACCTCCTTCCTTTGTATCTCTTATTGTAAAGTAATTTGGACACTATGGGTTTCAGGAATTATTTATAGTTTTTTGTAAGATGTTAGCATCCCAAGCTGAAGAAACTGAGTTCCTAGCTGATGAGACTAAGGAAACAACATACTCTTGTTCTTCAGTTGTATGGGACAATGTGAGACCACGTTTCCAGTCATTTGAGTGTATGAGACAAAAGACTTACCCCTAGTAGGAGAAAAAAGCCTGAAATCTGGTACAGAGATGAAACACCTGCCAGTTTAACAGAGGTATGCAGCAAAGTGTGGCCATTAACACATTTATATATGATCAGCAATAATGCTAGAGGCATCACAGTTCACTGACTTGACAGAAAATCTTTACATGATGTCATAGATTATATACTTCTTATCAATGTTTTCCATCTTTACAGAAAATTTCAAAGATAGTTACAAAGATGATGTCCTGTTTTCTGCTTACGTTCTGTATTTTTTGAGAAAAACCTCTATACATCTCTTTTCACTTTCTCAATAATCTCTGAGTTGCATTAGTTCTATGGTGCCTTTTTTTTTTTCCTTTCTTGAAATAAACAAAATCTTCACCTATTTAAAAAGAAGATCTGAAAATTAATTTGAATGTTAACCCATATCATATTCTTGTTCCTGAGAGGTGTAGGAAGATTTGAAGATAATTTAAATATCCTCTGAAAAAAAAAACAAAATCTTATTATCCGTATCTACTGCTAGATGACATGGGAAATCCTTAGAAATGTAATGAAACATAAGACATAAAACCCACTGAGCCAGCGTAAGCCACCATCTAATTAAATGAGCAGATTCATAATGACAGGATACCATTAAAAAGCCAGACGGAAACTTCTCAGTACTCTTATTCTGCATTTCTTTCTGTTACTGTAGGACTTCACTTAGGGAGTAATGGAAGCGAGCTGAATAATGAATACAGTTAATAGTCTTGAGGAGTTTTCCTTCCAAGATTTCTTTCTGCTGAGCTGAACTGAAGGTCAAATAAGTTGAGCATAGTAGAAAGCATCAAGATTATCCTTTTTAGACCCTTTTATTGAGTACAATTTAGTGGTGACAAGGCATAAAAGCAGATAAGAGGTTGGATTTTGAAAGTTTTATTTTGCTTACAGCAAAGTAACAGAATAATCCATTTCAGTTACCTGGAAAAAGGACAATAAAATAATTACTTTGCTAATTTTATGTGATAGAGTGAATGACTCAAACCTGAAGTACAGACAACCATGTTTTCTCCAATAGATTTATCCCATGAATGAAGATGAATCAATGCTATTATTTTTCCATTAGCTAGGGGACTGTGGCTTGTTACTGAGATTGGCCAACACAAATTTCTGTATGTTGAGACCCTGGCATGGAGTCCTGCCCTGGAAAGGGTACCTTGTTTCATTGTACCATATGTAGGAAATGAGCAGGGCTGCAAAACAGCAGGACTTGTGGGAAATGAATGGGAAGCACTGCAGACTATTATTCAGCTGGTACACACTTGGTGGGCATAATTCACATGACTGAATGTGATGCTGTCCAGGTATCTCCAGAACTTACTGTAATGCCGCACAATCTTCAGTATGACCAAGAACAAGAATGCCTCGCAAGCAACATTTGGATGTCACCGTCTCCATAAAATATTTTCTTTATGGTCAGTACAAATTCATGTAATTCTTCACTTTCTTTTTACACACTGACAGAAACAAACAACAACACTTTTTTTCTCTCATATTATCCTGTGGTCTGTACCTCATATCTACATGCTCATATCCATCCTTATCGTGTTAGCAATGTGCAAACCTTGGAAAGTTTCTCTCCATTACTTACTTTTTCAACAGATGTTGCATTCACTACTCTGTTGCCCTTGTTAACATATTTAACTTAGTACAAACAGTTGGCACTCTGCTCAAGTGACTGTTTTAACAAAGACCTGTTAGTGTGCTAATCAGTGTAGTGCATGTGCTAATCAGTGTACTGGAGAAATCTACACACTAAAAACAAAACATAAGAAATTTAAAGCGTTGTAAAGACAACACGATGAAATAGGAAACCTTTCTGTGATTTCATATAGACAGTATATTGAAAGCACAGAGAGATGGATATTAGGTCACATGTCTAGGGAGCTGCATACAAGAATAGTCCAAGTATATAAGGAAAAATTTAGAAAGCCCATGCATAAAATGTCATATAACTAGCAAGGGACATGAAAGGTAACAAGAAAATAGTCTAAATTTAGATTTGTGAGATGGTTGTAAAAGGAAAAGATGGTTTTCTACTCAGCAGGAGGAAGAGCTATTTATAAATTATATTGTACAGACTGAAGTGGTTCCCTTTTCTTTTTTTTTTTTTTGGCTTTTCTCTTCTTTTTGCTTGAACATTCCCAGCAGTGTGCCCAGGTGGCCAAGAAGGCCAACGGCATCCTGGCCTGTATTAGAAATAGTGTAGCCAGCAGGAGCAGGGAGGTGACCATCCCCCTGTACTCAGCTCTGGTGCGGCCGCACCTCGAGTACTGTGTTCAGTTTTGGGCCCCTCACTACAAGAAGGACATTGAGGCCCTGGAGCGTGTTCAGAGAAGGGCAACAAAACTGGTGAGGGGTCTGGAGCACAAGTCTTATGAGGAGCGGCTGAGGGAGCTGGGATTGTTTAGTCTGGAGAAAAGGAGGCTCAGAGGGGACCTTATTGCACTCTACCACTTCCTGAAGGGGGGTTGTGGTGAGGAGGGGGTCGGCCTCTTCTCCCAGATAACTAATGACAGGACGAGAGGGAATGGCCACAAGTTGCGCCAGAGAAGATTTAGATTAGATTTGAGGAGAAACTTTTTCTCTGAAAGAGTGTTCAGGCACTGGAATGGCCTGCCTAGGGAGGTGGTTGAGGCACCATCCCTAGCGCTGTTCAAGAAGCGTTTAGATGAGGTGCTAAGGGATTTGATTTAGTAGTTTAGTGGGTGGGGATGGTGAAAGGAGGATGGTTGGACTAGATGATCTTGTAGGTCCTTTCCAACCTAATGTATCTATGAATCTATGAATCTTACTACCAAACCTCCACCTGGAATGATCCAGCTGTTCCCTTCATGAGGAAGGCTGGGCATGCAGGAGGAGAGTCTTCTCCAGAGAAGACCAGAGCTCCCTTCTCCAGCCTAACCAGGGAGATGGAGATTTTCACTGCCGTCTTCTCCTGTAACATGGTCTGCAGCCAAAGCCTCCCTGTGCTGGTTTGTGCTGCAGAGCATGGCTTTGCAACACAGTGATCTGGTGTCTGGGGCAAAGCACTGTGCCTGAGACTGGTTCCCTTGACCATTGGAGGAGAGCATGTTGGGCACTGCTCTTCCCAGCAAGCTGCTTTCTTCCCTCAAGAATTTCTTAGAAAAAACAAAAATTTCCAAGTCAGACTGGAAAAAACTTTATACATTTGGCGCAAACCTTGAAAGTTTTCAATCCGGAGTTGTCTTGAAGTAATTTTTTTTTTTTTTTGGTAGTATTAAGTTTCCACTACTGACCTAAAAAATCAGTCATTTAGTCAACTGTGCTCTGCATAAGGGGGATAAAGCTTATCGCAAAACTAAACACAATTTTTCAGGCTGCTTGAAGGTGGAAAATACCATGCAGATCACATTGCTCACCATTATAAATTCAGGGCACACTTCTCTGACCTGACCTCTTAGGATAAGTGTAGAGAAGATGCAAATAACAACAATAATAAATACCATTAACAAGCAAATGAAAAATAAACAGCGTGGATAACCAAACTAACAACTTAAACTTAAAAATTATTTTACAGCTCATGCCTCTCTTCTTGGGGAGAAGATAACAGACCAAGCAGCTAACAACGTGCTGGTCAACTCGCCTTGCTCTCTGAGGAGTGTGGCAGAGCTGTGCATTGCAGATCAATGGGGATGGGTGGCTGGTGCTGTCTGCAGGAGGCTCAGCACAGGAAGCTCAACTGGGTGAGACCACCTCTCACTGTACCAGCAATGACACTTCTCTTGTCCCCCAGCCAGCATGGCATGGCTGGGATGTGTGAATGTGGAGCTGAGTGCTTGGAGGTGGACTCAGGGTGGCTGTGCCCATGTGCAGTCCTCTGGTTGTTCTTTGTTATTTAGATTAAGATTAATCCCATAAAACTAGTTTTTTTGAAAGGTTATTCTGAGCATTTTGTTAAATCCATGCCAACATTTTATCTCTGCTAGTGGAAATATGTCATTCAAAAGGCCGCCAACGATACACATCCTCGTTGAAAATATTACACATTGCTCAGTAGTGCGTGTTACCAGAGCTGCATGCCCTGAGGGCTTCTTTTACATTGTACTGTGAAAAACAGATTTCATCTTATGCAAAAATGTTATCAAGAAGCTTCCTAAAACCTAAGAGTTACATAAATATTTGTATATTCCATGTCTTTTTCAACACGTACCCCTAAGGTCAGAATTCAGTATCAAAAGACAGTTGCCTATTTCTGTAGAAGTATAAATGACCATTTCCCAAAATAAATCCTTGTGCTAAATACATCCCACAAGCTGAAGGAAACTTGCCAGGAACAAGTTTGAAAGGGAAGTCTGATATTGAACAGAAAAGAAAGCAGCCTACAGTATCTGACCCGTAACTCTGTACTAAATACTTAATCAAGATGAATTTAAACGGGGACACACAGCTTGCTGTCAGCTTTTAGTAAGCTGAGGGTGAATATTGCAGTGTGGTTTTGTGGACTGGGAATTCCAGTTTTCTCAGAAATGTGCTCCTCTCCTGTTCTGGGCATAGAGCTGTTGAAAAACATTTTCTTTCTCTTCCAGTCCTTTTAAAATATAATTACATAAATGAAAATGCTAACAGTTTTATGATGACTTCAGGACATTTTGCCTACTAGAAACACGTTAAATTTTGAAACAAATGGCTTGCTTTCACTGAATTAATTTTAAAAGGTTTCTTTTTGTGCTGAAAGACTACAAGCAGCTATTCTGCAGCTGTCTCAGGAATCTTGAGCTTGATCTTAATAAATAACACAACATTTTCTTAATTTAAAGAGTAACATATGCTTTCCCTCTTCCCCACTGAAGGATATCATTTATTTCTTCTTCATTTGATTGTGTGTGCCTAGAAAACATATGCTTTTTACATGGTGTAATTACCTTTGTGTGTGCAAGTACATCACAACTTCAACTATAAAATATTTTCAGGATCTTACGTTTGAACAAAATAAAAACTTTTCTTTGCTCCCTTTATGTTTATGTAGTGGGGAGATGTGGATTGCAGCCCATGTTTCTTAGATTCCCTTTTGGCCATCAAGCTGCTGCTGTTGTAAAAGCTGAGTTCTGTCACCAAGAGCAAATGGCTTTCACCCAGCATCGTTCACCCCAGCTCCTGGGCTGATCTCAGGAAAGCTCCACCATGAGTCCTGTTCCTGGCCGTGAAACATGTGATCTTGCAGTTCTATTCTCATCCAGCATCCTCTGTCCTCCTGGTGCAGTCCAGGTGGCTCAGCCCATCTCAATTCTAGTATGCAGCCAGTGGCTTCGTGCAGCTGTGAGGTGTTTTCATGTTGTCAGCTGGGTGGATTCTGTGGATCTACTGCTCTCCAGGAGGGCTCATAGGTCCTCAGGGAGCTTCCACAGACTCTTCTTTCCTCTCTTTAGTCTCTTCTTTTCCGGCTCCTATTTCTCCATGAATGTTAATGAGTGTCTATGGAGCCTATTCACATGAACTCACACTGCTTACATCACTTTCACACCAGCTAGAACTCTATATGCTACTCTAAGGCAAAACAAGGAGATAGACTCAAGTTTGTGGAAGATACCCAGGAGTCTAAACCCAAAGTATGTAGTGTTTATGGTTTACATCTCATACTATGATTGTTGGGTGCTGTGCATCCACCTTGGCTTAATGTGGGCTCCTGATCTTCCTGTAAAGCCGTGTCTTGATTACATGGCTAACACAGCACTATGTCTTGTCAGAACAGGTTGCTCAGGGAGGGGGTGGATATCCCATTCTTGGAGATACTCAAGGCCTGGCTGGACTGGTCTCTATGCACCCTGATCTGATACCAGTACAAGAAACACCAGGATCTCCTCAAAAGAGTCCAACAAAGGGCTACAGAGATGATAGAGGTCCCTTCCAACCGCTACAACTCTGTGATTCTGTGATCTAGCTGTAGGTGCTCTCGTGCATTGCAGGGGAGTTGGACTAGATAGCCTTTAAGTGACACTTCCAACACAAACAATTCTATGATTCTATGAATTCCAATTCCCTTGCAAGACTGGTGTAAACTGCTTTGAAGATCCCCAGGTCGGGCTTCCTAAGGCTGCTGCTCCCAAGGGATTTGCTTTGCTCCTTAAGGCACTGGAGGACATTCTCACAGAGGCTTTTGAAGAAGTTTTAAAGTAAAAAATCCACATTAATAACAGTACACAAATCAATCAGTTCCCTGTTATATGGAGGAGCATAATCATATGCATTAACAGAAGTACACTGGTGTGTATTCAGTTGGTTCCTCACTTACATTACAGGGAAAAGGTTTTGACACCAGAGGAAGTCATTATTGATTGGTGAAAACCCATTGCATTTGTAAACTGTAAAATCTGCTTTCATTCTTGCTCCCCGGATGCATGTAATGAAATCACTGGGAATGCTGAGCCTGTCGAGGTAGCAGTCTGGGTGGTAGCACGCTGCCCAGTGCCACTGCTGGGAAACAGCTGCTTAAGCTATGTGGAAATACAGCTAAAATTTTGCTGAAATTAACTTGATATTTATTTCTTTTGCTTCCATGTAGGTTCAGATCCTTCAGATTTTCTAGTTCTGTCAGTGAGGAACTTGCTTGGAAAACACTGATAGAGAAGATCCTGCATTTATTGTAATTGAACAATAATAATAAAAACAGAGTAATTCTTTCACTGAAACAAATATTATATGTTTTTATGGACAGTAAAATTACTGGAAAAATGAAAAGCACACCAAAATGTACAAATGCCTGAGTGAAGAATGAGTGCTTTAATAAAAAGGAGGTCTATTGCACTGGGAAAGGATTTGTATCACTAAACATTAGTAAAGATGGGCTGTATTACCTTGTTTGATTGTTCGTTAATCAACTTGGACTTTGTCCAGCTAACAAGGGCTAGAACTCTGCAGGGTCTAATTTTGGTGTGCCTTCAAGGTCACTTGGTTGGGTGGCAGCACAGCTCCTCTGGGAGAATGGAGTAGAAGGAAAGAGAANGGAGGGAAAGGGAAAGGGAAAAGGTTTTTTTTTTCATCCCACAATAGTGTGGAATTTAACTGTTAAATTCAACAATATACAGCAGGATCTTGAGCAGTTTATATTCGTGGCAATAGGAATAACTACCAACATGTTCATTATATGCTAGGGAGTAATTGGAGGTAGGTCCAGTAAAAGACCGTCATTCCTTTGCTGTTAGACCCTTTTGCCTCTAGATCACACAGCAGTGCTTTTAATATTAAAAAAATCCAATTAAAATAAGTAATGCCTATGCTTTTGGAAACCTGTATATGAATCTTCAACTTTCCTGCAATAATCCCAAACAGTTGCACCAAATAAAGCAATTTGCAATTATG
Organism: Odontophorus gujanensis; assembly: GCA_013399175.1. Lineage (NCBI taxonomy): Eukaryota > Metazoa > Chordata > Aves > Galliformes > Odontophoridae > Odontophorus > Odontophorus gujanensis. Next base: position 366,750 of record VXAB01007355.1, on the reverse strand, counting down.
AAAACAGCCACAAGCACTTGAGTTCTTGTTCCAGTGTCAGTTAAACATTTTCTCATGCTCATTATGCCCATCAGGCTTGGAGGAAACAGCCATGGGGGAAAATAAGCTGATGCTGTTGTTTCTATGAACTAAGAACAGGAAGAACAAAACCTGAGTTAAGAGAGCTGGGGAAATCAGTTTGAAAACATTTTTGCATGCTGTAACATGCGGGTTAGTGGATATGAGTGATGCCCCAAAGGCTGATGCTGTGCTGATAGCTTTCAGGGGGGCTTGGCCCACTTCTACAGCACAGTGTTTTGTGCATTCCCATGGTTGCCTTGGGGAAAATCTCACCGCTCCAGCCCAGCTGTGTGGTTGTGACCAGAACGTGACCTCCCCATCTGCCTTCATGTGTGCCTTTCCCTGAGGATATTCACAGAGCATCACCTACATGAAATGCTCATAGGGCGTTGCAGAGGGAACAGTGGTGTTGGGAGAGAATTGTGGTCATTGCAGGCTCCTAGTTTAGGGGGGGTTAAAGGTTGGGAAATATCAGAGGGATCAGGAGGACAGAGGCACTACAGCAGTTGGCGGTGGGAGCGCTGCCCAGGGAGGTGCTGACTGCACAACATGACGAAGGCAGAATCTTGCTACTGAAATGCCAGTGTTTGCATCCAAGGCGGTTCAGCACTTTCATTGAAGTAGTGCATTCCAGATTTGGAGAAAGGATCAGCAAGTGGCATTTTGAATTAAAATGACAAAACTACTTTTGCAAAGGACCTTTTGTAAAGATTAAATGCAGCCGGTGGTCTCTGTGGGAGCTGGGAAATATTGACAGGTATAGTTCCAAAAATCAGAATGAAAAGACATAAACAATAAAACTTTCCCTGGTTAAGCTTTCCTATCCTGTTTTGTGCTTTAGCAGCAGTTAGGCTTATCTGATTCATGGGCTGGCTTAAAACCCAGTGATGGCTTGGGGGCTATATGGATTTCTTTATAGCTGGTGGTGTCTGTCACAGGAGATGCTGATGTGGCATTGTTCATCAGTCCATGTAACGACGGATGCTGTGGCACTGTATCTCATTTACTGAACTTGAGCATGGGGCACCTTGAGCATGGTTTCTGTGAGCTCTGGAGAGACTTAAAGAGATCTGTGGGTGCTTTTCCTCCATTGTCTCAGCGTTCAGATTTCCATCTCATTGCCTGATCAGCTGAATATGTTTGTGCTACTGCTTAGATAGGGGAAGGCTTTGGGGGGAAATTGCAGGATGATGTGGATGCATGAGTCTTCATTTATACCACTCAGGCTCTTCAGCTTCCCCGCTCTCCTGCTTCTCTCTGGACAAGATGACAAAGACAGTGCTAAGAGGTCTGGTAATGGAAAGGGCTGGTGGTTAAAGCAATGGGGAAGACAAAAGCATCCCCTTAAGACCTTACAGTCTTAAACACTGCCACAATTCAGTTCTGGGGATTTAACAGCATTTAATCCATTTTAGTTGGATAAATATAGAGGATGAAACATGGCATTTTCTTATCCTGGTGAAAAACATTCAGCACAGGATTTCTGGAGCATGAGACAGGACCTATAGCCACACAGACATTCCAATGGCCATCTTCCACCCTCTGCTTTTCCAAATGGTGTTGGTTTTTTTTCCCTATCTCTCTCCTCCAAGCTAGGATGTGAACCCCAGAGAAGAGCTCTTCCATCAATGCAGCTGGAGCTGGAGGAGCTGGGCTCTGACCTGTGCTGCCACCATAGCTGGCATGCTGAGGGGACAGTTGGATGGGGACACAGGGACATGGCCCACCTACGGCACATCCATTCTCTTAGCCCACACCACCATCACTGCTGTCCTAGCCTTCCAGAGGAGGAAGTTCTGAGTGTGCTTCACAAAAGCAATGAGTCCAAGAAGCCCTAGCAGGTGCCTTTCAAGTCAATGTGCAGTTTAGGAAGCTAAGATTTTTATTGCCTGCCTTGGAATAGTAAATGATGGAATCAACTCTTCGGGAAGCTAAAAGTTCCAGGGAATCAAGGTACAAACAATGAATTTTCAGGAATAAGACTGTCTGTAATGTAAGGCAACCTCCCAGGTCTTCAGAGAAAGCATTGCTCGGTAAGAGCGTAATGCAGTCCTCAGACAAAGGAAGCAGCTGAAGAGGTTGCAAGTGTATGTTAATGGTGCTGAGCAGTGAGTTCAGCTTATTTTCCTTTCTGCCTGAGTATGAGGGGAACTCTGAAGAAGGAAAGTTACTGAGAGAACTGTCTCCAAAAAGTTTTGCAGCTCTTTCATTTAAGGTCAAGAAAAAACCAGGAAATTAACATTGTCTCTTAAATCTTTAAGATGTCAGTAAATAAATGATGTGGTTTTCAGAACTGTAAAGCATCTCACATCTTCTGCTGACTTCAGCTGGAGCACTGGGTGCTCAGCACTTCTGGAAATAAAACCATTTGTTTGCCCAGGCTCAGAAGGAAAAGCTGACTTGAAGTTCTTGTTCTTGCAAATATGAATATGAAGCAGGATATAAAAATATGAACTGAATATGAATTGAAGCAGAATATGCAGCTTAAATCAGTAGTGCTCCCTCAGGAAGATCGTTATGTGGAAGAAAGGAAAAAGTGCACAAAACCCAAGAAATTTGTCAACAACATTGGAAAGGAGGAAGGATACAACTTGCTTCAGGAATTTTTGAGCATTGATTCTTTGCTTGTAATTTGGGAGGAAGAACAGTATAGAATTAAAGATTTATTATTACACAAAAATATTGAGGATTTTTTTTTTTTGTTATTTCTTCAAAAGATTAATCTTTACTTTTTATGACCAACAACTCACACATCTTAATTCATCAGTTTGACAGAAAAAAAGTTTATTTATATACTAATTTTAGTAAGAGATTTCACAGGACTAATCTTCTGCTACAGAATACAGAGTCACTCCACTATCCAGTGTGCCCAGCAAAACATTTCATCCTGTAGAAGTGCAAAAAGCCTACATGCATAATCCCAGTGAAAAGAGGAAAAACAAGATCCAAAGGCTGAACAAGCTGGTGAGAGTATGGCTTTCTCTCTGCACTCCATCACAAGACATGACTCAGAATGACAAAAAATAGTGACTCATCATGTGAATTTTCTCCTTAAAGCAAGCTAGGGGTTGCGTTAATTTTAATGCAAGCATGTTTGGCAATGTGTTGTGAAGCCTCAATGTGGATTTAAGAGATAAACCACACTCAAGCCATGGGCTCTGTGTTTCTTGTCCAGCAGTACTGGACAGTGAGTTGGGCACAGTGCAGTTACCTGTGTTATCCCTGACTTCATAATTTGAAACACCAGCACATCCCACCAGTTCCAGCCATCGTCAAGGGAAGAGCTGATGGATTTGTGAATGAGGTGCAATCATAATGAAAGCCTGGGGTCAAGAGAGAGAGCTGTGAAGTCAGTTGAACTAATTTTTATTTGTTACAATATTGTTCTTCTTACCCTGCCTCTTACCTATCTGGCTGTGGATGCCCCATTCTTGGAGCTGTTCAAGGCCAAGATGCATGGGATCCTGAGCACTGACCTAGTGCTTGAACTAGAGGTCAGCAACCCTGCTCATGGCAGAGGGGTTGGAACTAGAAGATCTTTGAGGTCCCTTCCAGTCCAAGCCATTCTATGATTCTTTAGCTAATCTCCACCTGGCCACCTATCTGCAGCCAAAGCCGGGAGCATCAGTTTGGTACTGCTCTCCAGGGTACCACAATGTTCTGATTCCAGCATGCCATGAGGGTTTGGTGTTTGAAACCTTAATTCTCAATCAGACTTAGAATTGTGATTTCTTACAAACCCCCAGACCTGTGCATCATTCCTCCACTTCTATGTTCTGTAATATGGCAGAAAGCTCCTAGAATTACATATGAAACACTGTTACTTCGAAAACATTATATTTATGTACATCTGCTCCTTCTTCTTTTTTTTTTTTTTTGACTGTCTATTATTATTAGATAAATTATTCTTCCAGACTGAAAATGTTTCCTTGAAACATGCCAATGTTTGATGCAGGGTTTGAGCCACCGGATCACCTCCCACCTTCCCCTTTCCCTCCTGGACCTTGCAACCAGGGCTGTGACAGCTGTGCCAGATGCCAGGGCAATCCCAGACCTCTGCCTTCTGGACAGGGAGTTGGAGATGCTCTACTTTGTATAACCTTTGCCTTAAGGTCAAAGTGACTGTTTTTTGAAGCCAAACATGGCCATCCTTCTGGGGCATTGCTCACATTTCAACCTCTCACTTTAGAATACATTTGGTTTTATTTCAGTGAACATATTGTTTAGCAAAATTGGCTGAGTAACAACAAAGTTTACTATCCAGCTTTGCTTTTTATTGTATTTCTCAATGCTATGGGATTTCACATTATGTGTATTTTCATGGGATTAATATCAATGTGATATTCTATATCCCTAATGTATCTCAGCTCATTAGCTACCTTAATTCATTTTGTAAGAACGCCTTTGCCTTCCACTCAGAAGATGTACCCATTTGTGTGTCATGATTTGTGGGCTGTTCTCGACCCCAGAGCACAGAACAAGTCTCCTGCTATTTGAAATCCCACTCAAAGTAATGATTTTTATATCTACATGCTAATATCACTCTGGTAGATCAGCTTCTGATGCTCCTGCTGTATTAAGCAAGTAGAATTTTCTGCCTTAACACCACTCTCTCACTAATTGCTTTTATACGTGCTTGCTATGATTACCTTGCCCTCATTTCCAGTATCTGTTTTGAAACACAATATTAGTTCATTTATTTCCTGTGTCACAAACCAATCTCTTGCTGAACATCACTTTGCAACTTCATGGAGATAATGCTCCTCATGAGAGCATTGTCCTGCTGTTACCTTTGTGCTTTTATTTTTTTCAAGTGACGGGAGTGTCACCCTTCAGGAAAGTGAGTTGCTTTGACTGCAAAGAGGATTCATCCTTTGTGCTGAAGATCTGTGGATCTTATCATGGTTGTCTGCTGAAGGCTGACCTGGTTCTGGAACAGCACAGGAGTGACACACTCTGAGCTTGTCAGATAGCTGGGTCAGTTCTTTCCTACTAGCACTATTCATGCTGTCTTGTTAGCTTTCAGTATTTGGTTCACAGAAATCACATCTTTCAGGACCTCAGAGGACTGTCATTATTTCATGCTACCTTCTTCACACTCCACCATGGGGTTCCACCAAAGCATTCCTGCACCTGTTCTGCGTCTTTCACTGCTCTAGAAAATGTCTTCTTGACAGATTCTTTTGATTTAAAAATCTCTGCTGGCAGAGTACTTGCTGTATTCATAGGCATGTGTTTCCAGAGGCTAATTATTTTCACCTTAAAATTTACCCATGGTGTCTTGCTTGAGGTCAAGTCAATGTTTTCTGAGGAAATTTCTGATGCTAGGGGCAGAAACAAGGCACCAACCTCCCAGAATCAGGGAGCTCCAGGGATGTCACTGGTCATTGGCCCTTCCACTCTTCTTGCTGGTTTTACTGAGCTAGGGGAAATTACTTCTGTGTCCCAGCACCCACTGCTGGAAGGCTTTATAGCACCAGGCACCAGTGCTGTACCCTCTTAGGACTTGTTTGGCTTCTCAAGAGATTTCAACAAAGCTTCATCCTTTTGCTACCCTTTGCTAGTCAGTGAAGTGAAATCTTCACATCTAACAGGATATGAAGAGCGTGTTCTTCCTTAGCTTTACATTAGATGATTTTTTAAATTGAGCTTCTTCAGGCTTTGATTAACACACCAGTTCTGGAGTTATTCTTAGAAGCATGTTTGTAATTTTCCATCCGTCTTTTAGAAGTCCTGAACCTGGGATTCAAGTATCAGCGCCATGTGGAGTTTCTCCATTGGATGGGCCATGCCTTGTTGCTTTGAGAGCTACATTTACTCCTCATATCTCGGTCAGGGCAGGCACACAGACACACCTGCTATCTATGAGCAATCCTATCTGCTACCCAAAGGGCTTTCCTTCCAGCAAAAGTGACTCATATTATCCAGTGCTAAATATATTTTATCTGTATTAAGATACTACAAGTCTGCCATATAAATTTGCATGGTCAAAAGTTCTAGCAAACACTCTCAATGACTCACTTCTGTCCACCAGATTAGGGCTAACTACGAACTTTCCCAAGAACATTTCTTGTGTTTCAGTTATTTTTTTTTCCTATTTACAGTTATTGGTAAAGTTATTGAACAGTGCTAGTCTAGGCAGGTGATCCTGTGGGAATCCACCAGAAGCTTGAAGCTGACTCTGCTGAAAGTGCATATCTCCCAAACTGCAGAGAAGGGCTGGAGATGTCTGAGGGTCAGCATATTTATAATTAGCTCAAGAAGTACAAATTAGTGATGGGCCTGGGTTGTCTCAGCCCTGGATGTGTTCAAGTCTATGTTGAATGGGCATATCTTTGAGCAATCTGAGTGGAATGTGTCCCTGCCCATGTCAGGGTGGTTGTTTATGTTATTGATTATGCAATCTTTAGGAGTCCCTTCCCGTCTGCTTCTACTTCTGCTTCTGCCTGGGGCTCCCTGGTCCCAGGGATCACCGTACCCTTCCCTCCAGACCTTAGTGAGAGATGAGAAATCACTGCCTGATGCTCACCGTTGAAGGATCTAGCTGGGGATCCGGGCTGACGGCTGTTCCAGTGTCACACAAATGAGTCAGCCTCCTGTGTCAGAGCATGTTTCTTAATTTAGATGTACCCTTTTACGCTTCCTGTAGATGTGCTTCCCTATTCCCACCCTCTCCCCATCCCATCCCCATCATCGAGGCACTTGGTTTATTGCTGGTTCTCTGATGCCCTCCTGTGATTTACAGAAGGTGGCTGACAGCACTGGTGTGTTACTGGCAGGTAAGGAGGAGCTGTGTCTCAATGGGAAACATTTCTACAGTGTGGGCAGGCAAGTAATAGCAATTGCTTTAGATACGTCATTACTGGTGCCGATCTCCAGAGCTTGGCTAACAAGTGACCCTTGTGTCACAGAGGGGTTGCCTGAACGATTTTGGAATCAAGGACTCTGAACATGTCACAGCTTAATTAATGTGCATACAGTACAATTAATACACACCAACTGTGCTCACTTCATTAGTAAATTTGTTGCTTTCAAGAATTGGGTCTTCGTGTTGAAGGTCCCTCCTGCTAACCGCAGAGGCAGTGGGTGATGATTTTGTTTTCAAATGGAAATGGTAATAATTGTTCACAAAGGAAATAATGGGACTCCTAAAGTATAACTCCCTCAATCTCTGCCTGCAGCAGGAGCACAGGAGCAGTGATGTGCCCATCTTGCTTGGCTCATCGTGTCTGCCGCTCTTTGCTTGCTGTGCTTTCAGAAAGGTTAATAGTCAACTACAGAGCAAGCCACGGAGAGAAAGACATGGCATTTTATTATTATTATTAATTATTTTCATTATCATAACTCCTAGTTGTGGAGGCTCAGAATGGGTCCTGCTGGGGAAGGCACTGCACAGACACAGTGCAGCAAACCCTACCCCAAACAGCTTAAATGTGCAGCAAAATGCTTAGGAGAGCAGAGAGTGGTTCTCTGTGTCATGAAGATCTACATTCCTCCTGCAGCACTGAAAACATGAACAACAAGGATCGTTGCCTGACGGATGTTTTCACAGAGCAATAAAATGAGCAAGGAAACAAGTAGTGTTGCATAAAGTCAATAATTTCCCTTCAGAAACCACAGCTTCATAGGGAAGTTTTCCATGTCCCTCTCTGTCCCGAAGTTATCATAAATCATATAATATCCTGAGCTGAAAGGGACTCCTAAGGATCACTGCGTCCAGCTCTTGGCTCCACACACTACCACCCAAAATTCAAACCATATGTCTGATTGACTGATCATTTTTTCTCTCAATGAGCAACTTCTTGGAGCCACCATGGGAGCAGAAAGTTAAGGATCTGAAGTCATCCCTTGTACCAGGGTGACCCCTGCATGGAAGTCCAGGATTCCTGTTTGCAGCATCTGTGATGAAATACAGCTCTGGCCCTCTCTTCTGAATGGGAAACCTTCTCAAAATATTTCTGCACCCCTGAGCATCCTCTTCACTCCCAGACATCTCCCACCAGGAAGCTGCTCTCAAAGAACAGTTTCAGTGCCCAAAAGAATTAACATTTCTGTGGCTTCTGGAGCACTGTGTGCCAGAATTGCTTCCAATATTTTATTAATACAGTAATGTCCACTCTTGGTGTAATGCTCAGGTCCAAAGCCAGCTCTTTGCCTCTCCATATCGGTGAAGATTCTTATGTAAGGGTGATTCATGCTCTGAGCAGCCTCAGCCCTGGGGTGCTATTTTCCTCTCAACAGTAGTATGTGAAAGCTATGATCTGGTTTTGGAGCTGAAAGGGCTTATTTCATCCCCCAACATTTCTGTGGCCAGTAGGGAAAAGGCAGTAATGTAAATTTCTGTTTTGCGGCAAAAAAAAAAAAAAGAAGAAGAAAGCTGCATTTAGTAATGTCCATGTATTGTTTAAACATTTATCACTTTGCTCTTTCTCAAAACCGGTTCTCATCAATTTATCATGTGCTTACATTTGGCTACCTACTTTTTCTTGCTTTTGGTAAATCTTTTAAATGTGACCTGAAAAGATAAGAGTTCAGCCCTGAGCTGCTGTACAAGGTGGTATCTGAGTGTCTGAATGCCTTTACTGCTCAGCACTGGGGAAATGTGATGGAAAAAGCCACTCCCTATTGATGGCAGCCTCCCTGTGTTCACCCTCTGCCAGCACCCACTTTCTCCATCAGGACGAAAGCCGCAGGAAACAGGACCTGGCTAACATCGAGGAGGTAAAGGAAAGCAGCTTTGAGTATCTCCTGCCACCTCCTCTGCCCATCTCAGCCACAACTGTCCCACCTGGACAAGTACTCAGGCTGTGCCAATCACCCCCAGAGGGTTTCATGCTGCACAAAACTCCAACTTTGAAGATTTAAGAGCAGACTGGCTGCTACACCCTGCCACGCAGGAGTTGTTGCTTTACAATGTATGTTTTATTTATAGATTAACATTAGCATTTGTGAGAAGAATGGCTTGGGCTCTGAGTTATTGCTTCCTATTAACCTGAAATTATTGAGCGTCTGAAATTCGTGAGGAAACCCAGTGAGCAGAAAATATCTGAAAAATGTTCCTTGCCTTTCCTTGGAGCAAAAAAAATAAACAGCCTCCTCCCTTCAGAGGACTCTGCAAAAACACTAAAATGTCAAATGAAAGAGCCAGGCAATCATCTTTATAAAGAATCACGAACATTAACCATTTTCCATCTTGTGTGTGCACAGTTCTTCGTATATATTACTTATTACATACACCATCTGATTCCAGTTTACCATCAATAACAGACTTCAGGCTGCACTGAGGAGCAGATCTTGCAGCCCTGTAATACACTGCTGCCTTCACTCCTATGGGAATGTTCCCCTCCAGCAGCAGATTTGGGTTTTCCTTCAAATAGACTTAGATGGGGCTGCGAAATGAAAGCTCCCACACAGATGAGTAGGGCTGGGCTGGAGGATGGCAATGGGATGGTGTTCCCTTGCCCCACTGCCATGGGATCAACCCCAGTCCCATTCCCAGCAAGGGATTTCTGGACAGGTGGTGGGGAGTCTGGGACATGGGCAGAGCTCATCTCTATGTGTTTAGACAACTACACTTCGGGTATCCTCTTCATCTTATTGCCCAGGTAACTTTCTTCATCCAATGTGAGCACCATCTACTCCATCCAGAGGCAGCATTTAACAGATAGAGTGGCTGAACTCTCCCATCTTTTTCACTGACAGCCTGGAGAACTGAAGTGATCAGCTCCTTAGAGATGCCTGATTTCCTTGGTGTCGAAGTTACCACGGCTGCAAGGCAGGCAGCCCACATCCCCCCAGGGTAGCCCTGCCATTGCACAGCACTGCTGGTTCTGAGCCCAGAGATGGGGACAGCATGATGAAGGAAAGCTTCCTCTTGCTGTTTAACCTCCCCATCTGAAAAGCAGTATTTTTAGTGCTTCATTTCCAAGCATTCTTCCTCCTCATTTAGTCAAATCAGTAATAATCACTTGCATTTATGTAGCAACTTTCAGCCAGAAGAAGTCTAAAATGCTTTCCTGATCCAAGATGGCTATTTACACAGCTTTTATTTAATCCTCTGTATGCTCTGCTTGGGGACAAACCGGTATCAGTCCATTTCTTTCTGCTCTTGTGAACTTTCATGATCTGTGACTGATAACTTTAATAATCTTTTTTATAAAGCCCAGGCAGCATCCAGAGGAGCACCTAAACGGTCCCCAGGAGCTGTAATTAAAATTAAGCTGCCCGTGAGTTGCTTTGATTACAATGGGGCTGGCCAGCTTAACCTTCAATTTATGCTGACTTGAAAGATGGCTCATACAGAGAACCTGTGTGCCAGGCATGGATTTGAATTAATTATGCTGATTCTCTGGTTGTATTTTGCTATCTGATTAGGCTTACAAATGAAATCACAGCCCTGTCCTTTGTGGGATCTCTGCTGCAAACACCACGTCCAAGCGTCCTGCTGTGGGATGCCCATCTGCTTCCCACCCTTCCCCATATGGAAGGGCCAAATTTGGGTGGAGAGAGGAACTTCTGGGCACCTGCTGCTGAGTTGTTGTTGGCTGCAGACTCACAGCCCCTATTTTGATCCCATAACTGCTGGGTGGTGAATAGGTGCTGAGCATCTTTGGCACATCCCAGCTAAGTCTGATCCACAGCAAAGTTTTTCATCCTCGTTCCCATAAGTAGATCTTCTTTCTGGTGTCTCTTGTTCTCCAGCTGCACAGAACAGGCTCCTAATTAGCGCCAACTCTGTCTGAGAAAATAACGAGAAAATACAGTTTCCTATGTGAGGATATTTTCTTGTGTCTGTGTATCAAAATGCACCTTCACACCAGGTGTTCTGCATACATTAAGCCAAGTGTCTCTCGTGTCATGTAGTATGAAAAGCCACAGCTGAAGGGTGGTGGATGCACTTCATCAAGACTAATTTTGCTGCAGTTACTTTTAGAAAATGTCAAAACAGAGACATGAAACTTTCTCCCTCCCAACAAATTTTCCAAACCCACAGACACTAGATGTGCGACACGGAGTCTATCTTCCTATCAGACTTCTTGATTCCTAACAGTTATATTTTTAGAGGTTTCTTTCCTTTTCTAACAGCTCGTATCAAACCTGAACCACACTCTCCCTCAGACTGTTGTCTTCCCTTTGACTGCCAAAGTTCATCACAAGAGCTGGGGGATTTATTCAGGTGCCTGCTTCTCCTCTGACAAAATAACACCCTTTATAGCAACAGAGACACGGCATGCACTCTTGTTGCATTGTGACAAACCCAACCTGTCCCTTTCATCGGTGCCTTTTGACACCATACACACAAAAAGCTGCTATGACCCTTCAGTGGTAGGCTGGATTTAAGAACAACTTCTTTTCAGCAAGAGTGGTGAGGCAGTGGCACTGGCTGCCCAGGGAGGTGGTGCAGTCACCATCCATGGAGGTGCTGAAGAACTGTGTGCATGTGACACTGAGGGACGTGGTCAGTGGGCACGGTGGGGATGGGCTGATGGTTGGACTGGGTGATCTTAGAGGTCTTTTCCAACCTTAATGGTTCTGTGATTCTATGGCAGAGCACTGAAGGTTTCGGTAGGCGGCTCTTGGAGAGTTTAAGCCTAAAACTCCTTTCCCCTATCAGCTTCAGGCACTGAGCTCTTGCAGGGCTGCCATGGGAGAAAGTTTCACTCCACAAAGGCAGCTCAGGAATTCACAAAACATTTGGCTTTTTCTGTCCTGGAATCTAGAATTTTTCTGCTGTTCTTCTGCGTGTTCCAGGAAGGCCCTGAATATGTTGTCTGAGCTTTATTTCCTCATTTCCACAAATTATTACACTGCCAATCTTCATATTGCTGGTGAAATCCTATTAAAATATTTCAAATTACCATTACAAATTGAATCTTCTCTCACATGTTTCATGTACTGTGACTCCTATTTTATTAAACTGCAATATTTCAGGTCTAGAATTAAAGCCAGAAGGTTTGATAGTAATTAGTCCTTGAAATAATTTTATCTACAGAGCTTTGATGCCATTTAATATTCAGTGAGTTAATGACAGAGCTCTTCCAAGAGACGATTCTGACGGCCGTCTGAAGTAGAAATTGGTTTAGCTGGTAAAGGGCTGGGACAAAATTGCCCATGGCAGCTGAGGAATATCTCTGGAGGGTGATTTTAAAGGTAAGGAAAAGACAAGGCTTTGCTTTGCTTTTGGAAAGGCTGGGGGAGGCTCCCATCCTCACTCCTCTTTGAGGACAGAGCTTCTCCACTGAGAAGGGTTGGTCTAGAGCTACCATCCTGTTTTCTTAATGCTGGTAGAAGCTAAAGCTGCAGTTTTTACCATTAATTACCTGAACATATCTCTTGCACAGGTAGGTTAAGTTTTAATTTAGCTCCTGCTGTGTCAGTGAAATGTCAAGAAGAGAAAGTGCATTATGAAGCACCACATAGAGCCAAGATAGATGTGGGAGGTCAGCTAATAGTTTGGATCCTTTTGAAAAACTGTAGCTTTTCTTTTTAGAATTCAAATGAATACATCTGTTTTCAGGGCTGATTTTATCTGCTGACTGTGGTTTTGCCTCCTTCCTAGAGCTCTGAAGGCATCCTCAGAGTACCACTGGTAGGCTGATGCTAACTGCTAATTGCAGACTATTAAGACCCTGTGTTACCCTGTTCTCCCCACATGATGTAGTTCGAACAGCAGACTCCTGCTGCAATGGAGCAATTTTTGCTAGTGATACCTTCTACATACACAGTGAAGATGATGTTGAACAGTCCTATCACTACAGAGATACTTCTGCAGTCAGACTAGTTACATTTGAGTATATCAGTGTATTTCAGCCATGCCCTAACCTGGTTTTATTTTTGCTCAGCAGTTTGCCTGGCTCTCCAGCCACACACATACACACACATAAATATAAAGATGTTATAGAGCAGATTTTACCTGGGCATTTTCCAGGGTTTTTATATTGAAGTATCTGTCATAGTCTTGTGACCTGGAAGCAGACAAAAGCTCATGAGGTCTTGCCATGATGTTCTTCTGTTAATTCCTATGGAAATTATTCGCAGCTGGTGATGTCAAGAAACTGAAGGAGCTCAAACTCAGACCATCAGTGCCGTGAGTGATTCCCTGGAGCATCTCTTCTGGCTCCTAGTTTCTTCAGAAGTGAAGGGCTCTCAGGACCTTCTGGTCCTGCCCGTCTCTGGGGGGAGCACTCCTTGAGCAAATGTCTTCAACACCACCTTGGGCCATCCCCAGTATGAGGGTAGTCAGGTGCTCGCCCAGCTGCTGTTGTCCCATCAGTGGCCCGGGCTTGAAGCACAATAGCATATTCTGGCATGGCACACTCTGACTTCACATAAAGATCTGGAAGAACATACTTGCGCATGTATTTGCCTAAAGAAATTTTAATCTGAGTGGAAGCAGTCCACTGAGAGGAAATTCCACAGGGTCTGGGAGTGGTGGGGTTGAAGGCTGCGTGTGAGGAATGAAGGAAGCAGAAGGGGAGGACAGTGCTTGGGCTGGCCAAGTACCTCAGAGATCTATGTGTCAACTGAGGACAGAGGGAGGATGGAGTCTGAGTAAATCGCCAAAGCAGCAGCTTTCTGACTGACATGATTTGTACCAGCTGAAATGACAAACCCAAAAATTCCGCAAAAAAACAGGCAGAGAAAGAAAGGGAATGCTCCCCTGTATATCAAAGGTATATGCTCTGACTTCCAGAGGGAAAAGAGAGGTACGTTTGAAAGTTTGGATAATGATAAAAAGTGAAAAAGAAGATCTGAGACACAATGAAGCACAAAGATTGTGTAATAGGTCAAATAATTAAAGTAGATGATCAAAGAATGGCATGAGCTTGCAGAAGAAAATGAAATGAGGATAATATTTGATGACAGAGACAAAAAAATGATATAATTAATAGCTCTTAGAAAAAAAAGTGGAAGAATTAAACAAAACAAAGTCAACCCTTCAGAATTAATGGGCTTCAAGAAATAGATTTCAGTAACAAAAGAGTCATAGCACACAGTAGTTTGCTGGAAAATAGTTTAAAATCAGAAATAGTTCAGGATATTATTCAGTTCATCAGCAAGGATGACAGCTTGGTAGACACAATCTACCAGAATGTAGGCAGGCTGGAAATTGCAGCAATATACTGGTCTGGATAAATTCCAGGGCTTCAGTGAACTCATATAGAGAGAAGTACAGAGAACGTGGTCATGAGGTCAAGTGAGTGAGGATGAATATCAAAGGCCAGTATTTGCTGGAGGGTAGAAAATCAAATTCAAGTGGAAAAGAAAGAAAGAATAGAAAAAAAAAAACACAGGAGGCATTAATGGAAATAGAAATATCAGAAGACACATTGGTCCACTCCTCACTGCAGAAGAAAAGATAATGGCAGATGATACTGAGGAGGCTGAACTGCAGAATGCTTTTTTTGGCTCAGTTTTCACTGTGACATCTGTAGAGATCAAGCAAAGGGAAACTGTACGAACTCAGGCTGAAAGGAAAGTACAGGAAATTGAAATATGTTAGAAAGTACAGAAATACTTAATATGTTTTGAAATTGTTGCAACCTGATGAAATTTGATGCTGTCCAAGGACATGCTGAACAGTTTTGGAGTAGGAGAATTGAGGAACCAAGAAATTCCATAAAAGAAAATTTCAGTTCTCTCTACAGAGAGGCAGAAGGGGAATCTGGTAAATGAAAATAATTCAGCTTAATTCTGATTCCCAAAAGTTCTGTAACAAATAGATTTCCAATTTGCATGCACTTCAAAGATAACAAATATACAAGTAATAGCCACTAGATTTGTTATATGCTAACGTCAAGGCAGTCTAATCTGCTTCTGTGACGGGTGATTAGCAGCGTGTGACACACAGTTGACTTATAATGAAGTTTTGATGCTGTCTCACATGAGATTTTCATTAGTAAGCAAGGTAGATAATTCCTAGGAAAGTGTGAAGGATGCTCACAGATTTGGTATAGAGATCAGTGGCTGTCCGTGGGTCACTGAACAAAGGATCACGAGTCAGCTGTCTTTGGGGATTCCTCACCAGGACCAGTGACCCATCAGCATTTTCACCCATTACTTGAGTGGCTAAAGAGTTTGCACATTAGATTTTAAAAACTTCACAGTGCTGGAGGAGATACAAACACACCAGAGAAAGGGAGTAGGACTTGATATATTTTCTAAGCAAATTACGAGAACAACATGAATTGTTGAATTCAATTAAAAAAATAATAATAATAATACAAAAAAGGATGTCCTTTGTATGAGTAGATCCAGTCAAATGCACAGATAGGCAGGGAATGCTTCAGGGCATGTGGCAGTCTTGTAGAAAAGGCTATAGGGCTTAGATGGACCAAGAGAAGGTTGTTGGGGATGTGAGACCATCACTGGGAGGGAAGGTGATGGCAATGGCTTGCACCAGCACCATGTCTTGCTGCATGCCCCAGCTTGCCAGTGGCTGTGGGAATGGGCTTGTACCCCGTCAAGATGTATCCCTTGCCTTCAGTAAACCAAATTGAGCCCCAGCCACTTCCTACCCTGCAGAGAGGTATTCACAAGGCAATAGTCAGGGCTGGGGACTACTATTTGATCTCTTTACTAGATGGTATGGAAGGGATTTCAAAGGGGCTGGTGCCCTCCTGGGGTTCCCCCTGCATGAGCACTAAAGGTGCCCAGGGGATGCTCAAAGTCCTGGCCCTCTGCTTGGAGATCATTGCAGGTGGCCTAATCAGTTCTGTTCCTGGAGGTGCTAAACGAGATAAGCAAAGTATGAGCAGTCCAGTGTGGAAGCTGGGAATGCTGAGCCAGAAGGTGCTGCCGGATATATAGGGATTAATTCAAATCATTATCAAGCACTATTTAGTATGATGATGGAAGAAAACATGGCTTACCTGCATCCTGCTCTAACAGGTCTTGACACTTCGGCTTTCTCCTAGCAGATCTTTAAGAGACACCTGAATAACTTTAACCCTGGCTAAAGATCAGCGTCCTTCAGCCAATTTTAAATATCAACACAGTCAGTTCCTTCCAGGTTTCTTTGCACAGATGCACCTAGCAGAGCCTGCTCCACAAAAATCACTCTGTGCTGTGTGAAAATTAATTCATGATCACTGTCAAGGTACTTGGGCACAATAAAAGAGAAAGAAAGTGTTTCTTGTAAACCATTCTTTGACTAACATTAAAACATTGTTCCTTTCTTGTTCTCCTGCAAAGAACATTTTAATGGGACTCTGTAGGTGAAAAATCCATTAAAAGCAATTATCTTTGTAATTACTATCTTGCTTCTCTTGACCTCAGAAAGCACAGTCTCACACTCACTGTTAGGGAATTGTTGCAGGGAGAGATGTATACGTAAATGGGGTCAGATATGTGAGACATTTAAGATCTATGGATAGCAAGAAAGGAGAGGGACTGGTGAGCTTTCACTTACAGAGGAATTGCAGCATTTCTTGTCCTGACTGCTCAAGGCACTCACAGCATCACTGTACTTCTAGAACTGAGCAGTGCACTGACTGTCCCACTGCAACTTCATCCTGGACTGCTTCCAAATTCTACACTATTTACCACCACGAAGGACTGTACACAAGCAACTGAAATACACATTCTCACCCACTCTAATATCTGGCACGTTGTCAGACAAACCTGGGAGTCTCTTCCTTGTCACATAGCAAATGAACCTCAGCCCAGATGTGCAATGCTATCTAGCAGATCTGCTGATGGGAAACTCATATATAAAGAGTTTCAATTCACCATCTAAATATGCTGAGAATAATATTTGTGGCAACAAATGCTGAATTAACATTCAGTATTCATTCTTATTTTCAGTGCCTTCTGAGCATGTCAGTGGATGCCTTTGGCTAACCAGGTTAGCCTCCAGGGCAGGAGGGAATGGGACAACTGAAGTCACAATTCCCAGATCACAACAGTAGTGAAAACACCCACAGATGGTAGCAATGGAATTTGTCATTGTTACAAAATGTGGTTTGGAGGTTAGATTGAAACATTCCCTGGGTTGCTGTATCTATTGAGCTCTATCTACTTAATCCAATGGTTGCATCCTCTGTGCCCCTCTTGCCATCAAGAAGAAAAAAAGCAGTCTGTCATGCTGGATGCTGAGACCGGAGAGGGCATTAGCAGTTTTATAGGGCTGGTCTCACTCCTGGAAAGTTCAAAAGGAAGTATCATTTTATTGCTTGTTACACTTCCAGTGCCTCTTGCTTCTAGAAATAGTTTATCTTTCTCCCTGCCCGGCAGTGTGATATTCAGGACTCTCTTTGCAAACACCTTTAAACATTTAAATTACTTTCACATGCAGGCATTTTGCCAGTTATTTTTCTACTATTTTCTTGGAAAAGGATTAGACACATTTATTTTCCTTGTATTTGTAACTGTGGCAAAATATCTTACCTTACCTTCTCTGATGCTTATGGGATAACACTGCAGGTTTTTGCTGGAAATACGTCAGATTGCATCCCAATGTTTTAAGAATATTAACGTTTTTGTAGGCTTTTTCTTACAGCTTTTTTGTAGTTGAATGATACGATCTGTTCAACAGATTATAGGCTTGTACTTTGCAATGACTTAAGTCATGCATTTACATGACCAGAGCTGGACATAAGTTACTTTGGTAATGGTGGAAGCAGAGGAGCAATGTTGCCCACCCTTCAACAGCTCCCCTCCCCCAGAGCCCACCTGAAGCAGAGAAAAATATGGCATTTTCCACAGCGATGTGTCAACTGAAAAACAGAGCTTCTAGGGGCTGAAAACCAACACCAAAGCATAGCAAAATGGGAAGCAAGAGTGCAAAGACTGTGTGAGAGAATGAGTAAATGAAAGTAACATATAAGAAAATCAAAACTCAGGAAAAGTTCTAGATACAGCCATGGATGAAAAAGAGATATATTGGAAGAATATTGCAAACTTCTGCCTCCTTTATTAAATAATTATCTTCTACTAAGGTCCTCATCACAGCTTATTTTCTTGCTTAAATTTGTGACCTCATTCAATTTCAATTGATTAACACAACTAATTCAATTTAGCACATCTTTAAAGATGGCCTGGAAGGAAAAGAAGCCATACCGCTGCTGCCTCATTATCAAGTCGACATCTTTTTTGTTTTTTGTTTTTTTTAACATCACCCATCAGAGTACAATGCTTCCTGTTGTTTTTGTTATTTTTAGTTCTTCGTTGTCCTTTGGAGATTTGTAATTGATTTTCACAAGCCGCGCGTGTCCTCTCTGGCGTGTGCATGTATAATCAGATCACCTAGGCCATATTTTACTGCTGGACTGGAGAGCTGCTGATAGGAAAAGAGAATGGCATTGGAACGGTGGGGAGCAGCAGAAGTTTTGAGCTAAACTATTCAACACTCCGACTTCCACCTCCCGCTTCACACTCGGGGATAGCTGCAGGCAGGGGCAGAGCACTGTGCGTGCATCACGATGGTTCAGCACCACAGGCACGGACAGCGCCCCGCCGCGTCCCCGGGCCGTGCCCCGGCAGCACGGCCTGAATCCCTGCGCACCCATGGGAAAAGGTAGAGCCTCTCCCACTCTACATTTCCGGGCTGGTGGGTTCCTGGAGTGCTGCTTCTGCATGAAGAGGAGGGATGAAAAAGAACTGGACAGGACGTTTCAGCAGGGTTAAAAGACCCCGAAGTGACAGGGGGTCACCAAAGTCACAGTGCACAGGTACCCACAGCTGAGCTGGATCTCCTTCGGAGGCAGCAGGGAAAATGGCACAGCCTATGTGGAATTTTGTTTCATCCTGAGGTTGGTGCCTAAAACAGCACAGCTAAGGAGCATCCTGAAAGAGCCCGTTCTTTGCTCCTCACTAGACAGGGAGCTCGGGGTGATAGGATCATCCATCGATATTTGTACTGCAGACATCTGATATGGAGGCAGATGAATCCTTTGATTTCTCTGTAGCTGGCTCCTGTTCCAACAGCTGTCTCTTTGTGTATTTTTTCCTGTCTTCAGAAGTATTGTGTGACTTATAAGATAAGCTTCCTCAGGAAAAGAACGAACAAAATTGATCAAAAATGAACCATACCCTCTAGATAAAGCAAATAGACTGAGATTAAATAAGGGGAGATGAAAACCTGTCAATATTTAGAGGCCATGTAAATGGATAATTTTGGCATAGTTGTGTTAATTTGCAGCCTGTCTCCTGCTGCAGAGTCCAGAAGTGGCTCCTTGCTCCCTTTATTAGTAGTCATTGATTTCTGCTATGCTACAGACATGCAAATGGCTTTGTGATCAAAGAAATTGATCTCTGGAGAGGTGCACTCAACAAAACTTGTTGTCTCCCCCAAAAGTAAAGTCCAGTCAAGCAGCAGCAGAAGCAGGCTTCATCACCTCTGGGATCTGGAGCCTAATGAACACTCAAGTTGGTATTAATGGTCTTTTTAAAGTGTTCAAGCTCTGAAATCACAGTGAAAAACCTACCCTTAAAGAGGCAGTGTCCCAGTGCAGTAGATTATCCTGCTTACACAAGCTCTGCTGTGTAATTCTGTTTCCTTCACTGTTTGTTGCCTTTTAGATTTGTCCAGTGGATATTAATTAAGGGGATTGAGACCTATGGCTTTCTAGCAGCTCTAGGGACTTTTGTCCCAGATGCTGGGCTGCTGTTGAAAATGGTTTGACATGAGGGGGCTTAAAGCTGTGAGAGAGAACAAAATATACAGTGTGATCCAAGTTCTTCAGAAAACAGCTTAGCAGATATCACTTGGAGGAAGCAGTCTATGCTCCTTGATCCATGACAATTGGAAGAAAACTTTAAAGACATTTGTGATTACCGAGCAGAGAATCGAAGTAGATTCCATCAGTAATTAAGGACAGACTTGAGAGATGAAGTAAAAGCCACCTTGTCCATGGCTGACCACAAGCAAGAAAATTGTGTTTACAGATGACAATTGTCATGGAGGTAGGATAGAATAGATCAGTTAGTGCAGCACTTGAAGCCTGACGGGTCGTGGGACCAAGACTTGCAGCTCACAGAAAGAAGTCCAAGATAAAGGAGTCCTGTGCAAGGTGCCATTGGCAGCCAGTGGTGCTCGAAGGCCTGCATCACCCACTGGGACATCGGTTATCCCAGGCTGCAGACAAAGTCTTGATAACACTTTGGGAACAGTGAGCTGCAAAGATTTATTATCTATCCTATAAGACCTATTTTCTTACATCAGTTTTAATTCACAGAGAAGTTGCATTGTGTTCTTACACTGTATCACCCTGTTCTTTGGGGAAAAAACTCAGAGAGGAACCACATTTATCTTCCTTCCAGCACTTACTGTTTTCTGCCTACCATCACGTCTCCCTTCTTTGTCTTAGCTAAAGCCTTACAGCTCCAGCCTTCTTGGTCCCTTCACATGGCAGTCCCAAGATATTGCTAATGAGAACAAATTACACATTGGCATGAAAGCTTTGAGATCCAGGGGGAGGACTACAGTATGGTAATCTAGAACACATATACCAATCTGCACAATGATATTAAAATGGAGCTCTAGTGACTAGAATCTGATCCTAGATAAATTTAATGTAGCAGGAAAATAAGGACTTCCAACAAATAAAATAAAAGGTGCCCCAGGGAGGACACAGACTGAACCTGGTGGCCTTCTGTCCCTGCAATTTGAGATAAATGACATGGAGCAGACCTGGGCTTTAATTAACACTTCTGACAGATTAGGCAAACCTCTGCTGGAGGTGGCTGAAACAAAGGCCACCACCCTGGTGGCTTCCTGAGGTTTTTGCAGCCCATTTTTCACACAGCTTTAAGTGAAAGGTGATCTGATTGACTCCCACACCTGGGTCACTAAGACCCATGTTGCTTACACAGGGACTGGATCGAGCTTACTTTGCCAGCTCCCAGACTCTTTTCCATGCTCTGGGAGAAATCTGTTTGCTTGGCAGTGTCTGTGGCAGGAAAGGTACTGTGGAGGAGAGAACATGGGAGCCTGCATCAGGTCTGTCAGACATTTCTCATGTCCTCCACAACGGGATTGATCTATGCAGTGCTGGAGAGCTGAGCAGCTTGTCTCACTAGCAGGGGAAGCTGTACTGGTATTTGGAAAGCTTTTTCACTGGCTCCTGGCAAAGGATATTGCAGGCAGAAAGAAGACAAGATGATGCACCCTGTTCCAACCTAGGTGTTGGTGGAGAGCTGAGAGAAGGCTCATGTTGCTGCACAGCAGCACCAGTAGTCCTTTAACATAGCAAAATGGAGTAAAGCATCCTTCAGAAATCTAATCATGAAAAAAGATGACTTCCAAGTCCTTCCCAGCAGTCAGTGAGATTAAAAAGCCCCTTGGTGGAACTTGGGCAACACCACAAGGCTTGGCAAATGAGCCAAGAACCAGCTGTCACCGCAAATGTATGCTGATGACCAAAACCAGAACAGCAAAGTGAGGTTTCTCACTTGAAACCTTTCCATTCCCAGATGACTCCTCGCTCTCCAGACAGATCTATGAGCTCTCACCACTTCAGTAATTCACTGGAAATGGAACGTGGTTTATTACCAGCTGTCCATTGTCTATTACATTTATAACAGAGGGAAGGGCCTATCCTTCTCTGACAGTAAGTCTGTACTGCAGAATAGAAGGAAAGGCTTGTTTTAGCTTGTAATCTGAGTAAACTTGACAAGGAGGGAACAGAAGGGCAAAAGAACAAAAAACATTTTAATAACATTAAAAAAGATACAAGAAAAAAAAAGAAGAAGCAACAAATTCAAAGAAAACAGACGAAATGTTTGAAGTGTTACTGCTCAAGCATTTCTGTTCCATTTCACTTTTTTTTTTTTCCAAAGTCACTTTCAAAATAAATAATGCAACAAACACCTCTGCAACCGTCTCAAAAGCATTTGGAAACATATTCAGGACTTAGAAGAAAAGAGGAGAAATGTGTATGAAATTCAATCTCATAACCATAAAAAAAACAACACCTGAAGCTCACTCCAGTGATTCAGGATTGCCCATGAAACCCAGTGAACAAAGTAAAATGCAGCTGGCCCCATGGCACCTGCTGCATCTCACCTCCATCATCTGGGTGAACAGGGAATTAGATTTTTCAGCATTTTTGCAGCCCAGATTTGATGAATTGACACGTCCTTCATCCCATTTTAAACTTCAAAACATACACGTTATCATGTGAATTTTGCCATATTTAGTGGAAAAAGCAATCCCTATTTTCCAACTGCGGGATTCAATAGGTGAAATGCAGAGCTTTAGCATAGTTACAACACTGGAGAAAACAGGCAGCAGAACTGAATCTTTGGATCCATCAAGGTGATCTCTCTGCAGAGCTTAGCATATGTTCTATGGCAGTGACCACAAGCAACCAGAAGCTTCCAGGGGTCCATGCTGTACCTGCATGACACACAGAGGCAGAGACACACTGAATCACTGGAATCACTTCACAGCCATAGGCTCTAGGGCATCGATTACCCCTGCATTCATGAGTTGATGGTGGGACTTGCCATGTTTTCCAACCTTAATGATTCTGATTCTACCATTTCACTCTGAACAAGTGCAGCTGGAGCCTGCTCTGCAGAATCACAATGTTGTTGTCTCACAGTTACCACCAGCTCAGGCCTCATTCCTGTTGTGGTGGTGACATCTGTGCATTCAGCAGGTCCAGAACTGTACTGAAGAGCTGGCTAAGGAAAGAAATTTACTGCAGTGTATGAGTGTTCTCCACTGGGGCCCTTGTCTTTGGATAGCACGCATAGTGCAATCTCCATGTATTGCATCCCTGTTTCTTCAGACATTGCCAAACAAGTAGATTTTCTGAAGTGTGGAAGAGAGTATGGAAGCAGATCCTTTCCCAGTCTGGAAGAGGGCAGTGCTGCCACAGCATGTATGAAGGAAAATGTCACTCGTATTCTGCACGCTTCCATAGACTCCCTTGCCTCAAGGTCATGCAATCACAGACGGATTTAAGCTGGAAGGGTCCACTACACAGAATCTGGTCCAAACTCATATTCAAGCTACGTCAGGATTCCCAGGGTCATATCCTGTAAAGGTGAGAATATCTCCAACAGGTTATTTAACATTTTAATGGAGATCCTTTCTCCTTTGGGCAAAATATAGTTGGAGTGGACCTGAAGTGTTGGTGCATAGGGTAGCACTGTTCTGCAGCAGAGCTCTGAGCCACGGCACAATGTCTATACTTCTCTACAGAGCCAACTCACTTCCATGTGAAACTTCCAGGTAGTTTCCTCTGTCTGAAATACCTTGTACCAGGAGAAACTAGGCACAGACCCAAGTGGGGGTGGCAGCGGTGCTTCAAGACACACAGAGCAGCCAGTGTGGGTTGCAGGTTGTTGGCACAGCATCTTCACATCTTTGATGTTGACACAACCTCTGGTTAACAGAAAATCTCTGATTCGTTTAAGCACAGGAGAGAAGAGACAATGGCAAGGCCAAGTTTAAGAGCCAATGCTTTTCAGCCTCCATCAGCAAAAAAAAAGTCAGAGATGATTAAATAGATTATGCTAATTAAGAGATGTAATATCCAGAGGAGAACAAGACAGCACTTACTTTGGGGGACATCAGCAGTTGCCCAGGTGACAAATAAAATTTTCCCAGCTGATCTGTCCTGGCTAATGTCCATGCAGACATTCTGCAGAATAAAGTAAGCAAAATAATTGGCTTGTGTTTATACCTTCTCAGTCACCCCACATCCTCCCAGACTTTTCCTATTTAAGCTCAGTCATTCAAATAACAAAAAATACACTTAGTAATTGAGAAGAAGAACTAATGCTGTGTTTCCAGCCCTTGGAAACACAGGGCACTGTCTTGAGCTGAACCTTGTTTCCACCAGCTGCGCATCCATAGATGATAGGACAAGAGGTAACAGCTGTAAGTGGTGCCAGGGGCGGTTCAGGTTGGATATTAGGAAACATTTCTTTTCAGCAAGAGCGGTGAGGCACTGGCACGGGCTGCCCAGGCAAGTGGTGGAGTCACAGTCCCTGGAGGTACTCAAGAAACATGGAGCTGTGGCACTGTGGGATATGGTTTAGTGGGCAGTATTGTTGGGGATGAGTTGATGGTTGGACTAGATGATCTTAGAGTTCTTTTCCAACCTGAAAGATTCTACGATTCTGAGCTGGAAACCTCTCTCTGTACCCCTCCAGCCAGGGCACCAGGGTGGCTGCTCTCAGATTCATCAGTGTCTTGCATGATACACAGCCTTGCTGTTGCAGGCTGGGATCCAGGCCTGCAGTGCTCTCAGTGCTGCAATTACTGGCATCTGTAGCAGGGTGGAGACTGCGGGTGCCAGGAACATCGGTCACCATTTGTGATTTTGAAAACAGAACAGCAAGACCCAAAGCTGGGCAGGAGTGGGAACCAGAGCTAAGAAACTAAGCAAACTTGTTGGTGCATCCAAGCCTTTTTAGCACTTCTTGGTGACATGAAATCCCACAAGTAGATTGATACTATGGAGGTCTGTATGGTTTAGTATGCCTCTTCAGCTGGAAACCCTGTGGCACTCCCCACGAACCCACGCTACACTAAGGGGTTAATCAGCTGTGAAGAACCTTTCTCATCCCATTTGGAGGTCCTGTGGCCCAAAGAGTGTCCTACAATGCTATGACCTGTGCCCATCTCCAGCCACTGTATGTGGCCCCAGCCCCATGCCCTCACAACAGCTGCCGCATGTGGAAAAGACAAGCCTTCCCCTTCAGTCTCTCTTCTTCCTTGTGCACTCTTTCCAGGCAGTGGCATGTTTTTGGCTGCTGAGATGAGTCTTTCATTTATGTATTAGCATTTTCTTTGGCCTGTTTGTTCAGTGTCCAAATGTTTGATCAATGGTTGTGCTTCAGGGTAGTCTATATTTTTATTACCTATTTGATCGCATGAAATAAGATGCTTTTTTATTTCTTTCTCTTTCCTTTTATTCTATTTTTTATTATTATTATTTACTCTTAATTAAGAAAATGCCTAAACTTGCTGTGCAAGAGCAGCACAGCCTTGTACCTCCCAGGCAGGAGCAGCCAGTGATGCCAGGGGAAATGTCTTGTACACAATCTTTCTTTCAGATCTGATTATAAAAGATAAGTGGCACTGACGTGACCAATGTGATAAATGTCAACTGCTGACTTGCTGAACTTGAAACTGCACTTATTAGAACAGCTTATCACTGTTTTCTCTTATAGACATATATAAGCTCTCTGCCATTCACGCACTGAGACTTCTTTGAGACTAGTATTGATTTCAGCAAAGCATTAACACCTTGGAAGAGAGAAATGTGAAATATAAAAGATACGGTTAAATTGGAAATAAATATCCTCTTGAAGTGCTCCTTGTACCTCCCAGGCCATCTGCTTCCCAGCTGGGGTGAGCTCTGCACTGCAGCACTAACACAGCCCTTGCTGGACATCAGGCACCACCAGAAACATCTAATTTTACAGTGGTTTTCCCACTATTGCTTTTTGGTCAGCAACAGCTCATCAGTTTTCTCACTTTAATATTCTTTTCACAGCTTTCTGTGGCACTGTTATCCCTTTTGGGAACTGCTGCTGTACTCTATTTCTTTCCCTGTCACTACACAATGTGTAGTGTACACTAATTCCTCTGCAACTCCTTGAAGGGAACCCCTTTCACCCCTCTCTCTGTGCTGCACTCATTCTTGCACCCCAGGGCATCCATCTCACATCCCTCCTCGGCACTCATCATTGCTTCTCTCCCACCATGCGACCACCTGAAGCTGGTCCCACCTGACATGTTGCTGCTGGCCATGGGGTCACCGTGAGCTGGGGGGAGAAGTGACAGGAGTATTTGGTTCCCTTTGAGTTGTGGCTGTGTTTGTAAGTCCCTTCACTCTTTCCTAAGGGCAAGACAGGTGCTCATGTGCACAGAAATACTGGTGCACTTCCATCTCTTCTGCTTCTTCCACTAAAACTCATGAAATCCTGTGATACAACCTTTTCTTGCACTTCACCCAACAGTTGATTTGAGTCCTTTTCTTTGCAGATCTCAAAAGGTCATGGCCCTGAGCACCCTGCTCTACATGCCCTTGTTTCTGCAGGGTTTAGGCCAGAGGGATACAGAGGTCTCTGGCAGCCTCAGTCACTCTGTGATCCCAAGAGAACGGATTTTCATGAGTGTCACAGAACACTATCGCAGCACTAAAGCACCACATGTTTCTATTGAATTTAACCCTAGAGACTTCCTTGGAGAGGTTCCTTGGAGGTCAGAATCCCTTATGAAATTGCTTCTGGATCCTTCAGGGACACCCAGGCATTAGTGGAGGCTCCAGGCAGAGCCTGTCCTGTCATAGGGGGCACATGATGCTTCCAAAATGCCTGGTAGTCCTTGGTGGTGTGCACAGTTTTGAGGCCGCATCAGTTTAGTTCCCCCCTTCCCTCTCTTTCTTTCCAGATCTGAAGTTCACAGGCATCACTGGCCCTGCATGCAAGAGCCTTGCAGAGCTTTAGGCAGTTCTCAAATGTCCTCTGCTTCACTGCTGCGCTCTGAAGAAACTTAATTCCAGGCCTGGGGCCCCCAGCACAAAAAGGATGCAGTGCTTCTGGTGCAGGTCCAGAGGAGGGCCACAAAGATGATCAGGGAACAGCAGTGCCTCTCCTATGAAGACTGGCTGAGGGAGTTTTAAATTGGAGCTCAGAAGGCTCTAATCCAGTTCTTAGTTACAGCCTTCCAGTGCTTGAAGGGAGCCCACAAGCAGGAAGGGGGCTGACATTTTACATAGTCTAATAGTGACAGGACAAGGGGGAATGCTTTTAATCTAAAAGAGGGGAAATTTAGAATGGATATAAGGAAGAAAGTCCTTACTCAGGGGGCACTGAGGCCCTGGCACAGCTGCCCAGAGAAGCTGTGGGTGCTCCATCCCTGGAGGTGCTCAAGGCTGGGTTGGATGGGGACCTGGGCAGCCTGAACTGGTGGGGGAGCAGCCAGCCCACGGCATGGGTTGGGACCTGGTGGGCTGATTCTATGAATTCATCATTACCCATAGAGGTATGGAAGTCCTCCCATCAGAGAAGTTTGCCAGTTCCAGACCAGGCTGCTTTTCCTTTCCAACAAGAATATCCTGATGCCATGGTAATGAGTAAGTGGAGCCAGAGCATATGTGCTGCCACCGCTGGGACTTCCAGGGGTGCACAGAGCTGCCTGCATCCCTGAGCTGCCAGCAGCCATCCCCTGCCTGCAGCAAGCTCTGCTGGCTGCCCTTTGAGAAGACCCAGCACAGCTGGGGATGCACCACCAGGGCAAAGCACATTGGCAGCACCTCTCTGCTCAGAGGGCCTGCCATGAACTATTTGACACCGGGGATGAGCTGACATTTGTGATGAGTCACCCGTGCATGATTGACTCCTTAGTCATCTCCAAGAGTGTGCCCAGGGGAGCTGACACGGATCTGGGCAGAGGCAGCTTTGTTTGAGCATCAAGGTCCCAGGAGACTTGCCACATTCTGGAGGTGTCCAGGCCTGGATCTCACAAGGGGAAAAGGTTTACTCAGATACACATGAAACATCAGTATGCACACATCTCTGTTACAAAGTCAGCTGGGTCCGCCTATTTCCTTATTTTAAAAAATCAGTGTGAAAGGGGTGACTGTAAAAGCAATGAGAAAATTAACAGTGAGGAGAAGAGAAAATTACATGCTGGGCTACCAAAGCAGAGCTCTCTAGAGATTCGTGTCCTAGGACAGTCTGTCACCCAGCAGGGAATTCCATGTGTGAGCCCCTCAGACACAGACACTTTCCCACAGTTTTCACTACTACAGACCCTCCTCAGCTCCCCTGAGAAGGTAAATGCCAGCCCTGGTTGTTTCTGAGTGCAGGTAAGTCTTATGTCCAGAGTGTTAATCATTTCATTTTTCTGACCCTTGTGAAATTTGCCCCTCATCCTTTGGCATGCCACAGTGATGTGTTATTATTGCATCTCCTCCTGTTCTCTCCCATCAGATGTTGGTGTCTTCCTTGTGAGAAAAGTAATTTTCCAAAGACCACCAAGGCTCTGAGTCTGCCCTCATTCCATTCACAAAGTCACAGCATGGCTAAGGCTGGCAGTGCCCTCTGTGTCCCTCTGCCCAACCCCTGCCCCAGCAGGGACACCCAGAGCAGAGTGCCCAGGGCCACATCCAGGCAGCTTCTGGACATCCCCAAGGAGGAGATCCACAGCCCCTGGGCAGCCTGAAATTCAGATTTTGCATGGGTTTAACTGAAGTTTTGTCAGCTGCTCTGCAGGTATAACTCAGAAATAGCGCCATATGTGACTCACTCAGCGCTGCAGCTCGTCCCATCCCACCATTTGCTCTGCTGGAGGCTGCTGGCTCCCCAAAGGCACTACAGCAGCCCGGGGTGCTGGAGATTGCTCTCTGTAGGGCTTTTGGCTCAAGCAGCTTAGAGACCACTTCTTGCTTCTCATGCCTCCTCATCTCCTGAACTGTCTGCACAGACCACCAGAGCACGTCCTCTTCACAGAGCCCACGCACCCTTCAGGGAAGCTGTTCTGTCCCTGTCAGGTGGAAATAATGGAGGCAACAACTGTTTTCCCAAAAATAGTGCTTCTCTTTGTGACTCTGGACAGACAGACTCCTGCTGAGAATGACTTCAGATATAGCTGGCTGCTGTGGGTAAGGAAGGCCAATACTTCTTCTCAGAACAGATTGTCCATAAGATGGACAGAATTTGTACATACTAATACAATTGCTGTAAGAGAGAAGGAGCTACTGAAGCAGCCTGCAGTGCCAGCAGGAGGCAGTGAAGGTGCCTTTGCCCCCTTCAGTATAGGAGGATGCCATGTGGATGTCCCAGGCCTTAATAAAGGTCTCTCACCAGTTGTCAGAGTAGGAGGCACAAGTGTCTGGTGGTCACAGCCAGCACCACGAGAAGACAAACCCATTTGAGGATCACAGTGAAGAGCAGCATGTGGGCATCAGTGCACCAAGGGGCAGCTGTCACAGCAATGTCCCCATCTGTGCATGGTCTCTGTGTGGTATCAGCCACTCTGTTTCTGGCTGTGGGAAGAGGTGCCAGTTGATGGGAACCACAGCAGAAGGAGGAAAGGAAGCAGAGGACGGAGCCACTGAGGTGAGATGGAGCTCTGAGCCTCTGTGCTTTGGTTTGAGGTTAGCACAACATACAAACTTAAAAGAAGCAGATGGTTTTCAGTGTGCAGAGCTCTCTCCTTTCTCCAGTCCTGTAGGGACAGGGAAATAGTTGCAGCATTGATTCCACCTGTGCTCTAATGATAGCCACGAAAATTTGAGAAAGCAGTGGAGATGTCTGGAGATTCCTCCATTGTCACAGGGTGCTTTCCATAATGAGACAGCTGGAGGATGGGATCATTCAGCTTTCTTTACAGCACTCACAACTTGGATATTCCACAGTACAGTCAGAGAGGGAAGAGAACAGCAATTGGAATGGCTCACCAGCTTCCCAAACACAATGGGCAACACCATGTTAGCCAGAGAGGCCCTGCCCCCTCTGCACACATCAGAAATTCATCTCTGCAATCATATCTTGTGTTTAAACCTTGTTTGCCCCTGGTCTGTCTTGCGGAGCACAGCAGTCTGGAATGTGCTGAAAGCTGCAAGGGACTGGGCAGTCAGCAGCCATTGAACATCATCTCGCACTGCCTGCACCAGGCACAGCTTGCAAATACCCATCTTGCTTTCACTGCTGCATTCAGGCTTGGAAATGTTACCCACACATGGAGAATGCAGGGCTGAGTGCACCTATTTCACAGGTGAGTTTACCTGCAATTCTCACTGTAAAAGCAGAGATAATGCCTTCTGCACTGCATCAGCTGGTGCACTCTCATTTAGCTCTTTTGCAAATACAGCATCGTTGGTGGAGCAGAGCCCAAGGACAACCCTGCCTTTTTGTCTTTTCCTCCAGAATCTACATTCATTTTGTATTCAGCTGCTGTCACCTTCCCCCTAACACATATGCTTTTAAAGCTTCCTCAGAAATGTCTCTGTGTAAGCTGCACTCCTGTGCATTTTTCCTCTGCCTTTCCTTTCTCCAGTGGATATTTCTATTTCTGTAGTAACTGGAGAACTTCAGCAAGCTGTGGAACACAACAGGAGACTTGTTCAGGTCTACCAGCAAGCACAGGCAGAGGAAGAAGCATTCTCTCCTGCACTGAAATGTCCCGGGATGGGGAGGTGGCTGCTGGGCACTGTCTCTCTGATAAAAATGACAAATCCTTCAGTTCACTGTTTTTTCCAGCAGGTTTTCCAGCTGCTGTTTCCACCCTTCTCACCCTGCCAGACTCAGGACCATGTACCAGGCACCTGCTCATCTCCATTCCCATCAAACCACTTCTTGTGCTTCTGCTGGGAAGTGTTGAGCTCGTGGCCACTGTCCCTAGTAATGCCAGGGCAAACAGTGTCTTGGCATTATAGGGTGCCAGTTCTGATATCTTGAGTGCAATAGGAGCCATGCTTTTCATCTCGCTCCATCTCTCCATTTACAAAGTCAGATAAACACCTCATTCTCCACTAGCCACAACCAGTTGCTCCCATTCCCAATAAAAATGAAAACCACGAGTGTCATATTTAGCAATGGCACACATTTGCTTGTTGTAGTAGATATTTACTCCTTGCTTCCCAAAACCTTTCTTGACTCATCAATGTCTCCCCCACTTCAGAACAGCTTGTTTGCATGTGGAATAGTCCTAAATAGTCAGCTTTCACCTTACTGCTGTGATACTCACATGAATATCCTCTGATCTGAACACTGTCCTTCCCAAAGCAGAGCTGTACCAGGCTGGGATCCCAGCACACGTATGCAAGGCAAATGCTGCTGACCACACACCAAGCTGGAAGTGAAGGAAAGTGGCCATTTGTGGCACCAAATGGGCATATGGATCCAGTAAGGATAAGCACCAATATGGAGTCAGCTGGGGCAGGAGCTCTGAGGTGGGTTGTGAGGAAAACGAAGGTAGGAGGAGGAAGGGTGGTGAGGCCCTGGCACAGCTGCCCAGAGAAGCTATGGGTGCCCCATCCATGTAGGCTCTCAGGGCCGGGTTGGATGGGGCCCTGGGCTGCCTGAACTGGTGGGGGGCAGGAGTTGGGGCTGGCGGGCTTTAAGGTCTCTTCTACTCCAAACTGTTGTGTGATTCTCTAAATCTATAAGGCAGCATCTGCCCCCCGAGTACAGCAACACTTTAAATATCCTTATGTTCCTATTTCAGTTTAACAAGTTTAAAATACAGCACCATTTCAGTTTGTATTGCCTTTGTTAAAGAGAGCTTTTGGAAACCTGGTACTTCCTTGGAATGACAGATAATGGACATGTCTATTGATAACAGCACAGCGCGTGCAACAACAAGCATTTTAAATTCCTCTGTATTGTTAAATATCTAACAGTGCCAGAAGGAACTTTGCTAATTCTGTGGGTGTGTGGAAAACGTATCTCTCTGTTCTTGTTAATTCTTCCAGGGCAGAGGGAAATGTTGCTGTGCAGCTGACAGCCTCCCTCAGGTAATGAAATGCTGCGATTCAGTGGTTTTCCTCACTCACAAAGGCATCACCTTCTTCCCATTTGTATTCCACCAAGAGGCTTAGCAAGATGAGGAAAATAACTTCAGAAGCAATTGCAGTATGTCTGCAGTTCACTTCTGGGTTTTCTTTTCTTTTTTCTTTTTCTTTTTGAAGGCTTTATCTGCTGCAACACCTATTCTTATGCCGAAGGGAATTCAGCGAGGGGTAAATAGCTAATTTCATTAGCAGGTGTGATTTCTCCATAGTGTGAATTCTACTGAGTAAAATGCTAAAAAAATTGAATTCTATTCTAAGCTTTGTGAAGGGCTACCAAAGTGACATTTGCAAAGGAGGCTTGTATGGATCTAACTTACAGAAAGGTGACACATTTTGAGGAGGTCTAGAGAGCAGAAAATGAGGATGAATCAGTTTTAAAGCCGGTGGGGTTTCTTTTGTCAAATACTTGTCATGGTTGCAACAAAAGAACGTCTGCAACTCCAGCCAGAGGAGCAAACCATTAGCTCCAAAGGAGGTCAGTGGGAGAGAATGTTATTAACCAGTCACTTCCATCGTAAAATGATTTTCACTCCACACGAAAAAGGCGTTTATCTCTGAAGTTTTACATGACAAACACGGAAAGTACAGCTTTAAGGGCATCTGATAATGTTAGTCCAATTATAGCTCTGTTCCAACACCTCTTAAAGGCTGCTGCAATTCTTTTATCAGAGAACTAATCCTCTATCACGAGTGAGTGAATTAGAGATATGAGGAAAACGCCATTTGTTGGTACGGAAGGAGCAGTGTTTCAGTATCACCCATCATTATGAATCCTGCAGATCTAACACACCTCCTATGTCCTTTGCCATAAATGAATTGTAGGAAATATTTCTGTTGATTTTTCTCCACCAGCCCACATGCTTTAACTATGAGTTCTGGCTCCCAAGCTGTAACGCATCAGACACTGCAACACACGCAGTGTTCTCTTGTTAATGACAGGTAACCATAGCTGGCTGAGCACATCAGGAAGACTGACTGCAGCTATTTATTGGGGGAACCAAGGCCCTCTGACAATAAGATGTGAAGTAGACAGAGATCTTGGCACCCAGTTCATGACACGGTGACCTGGTGTTCCAGGGTTGCCAGCACTGTGCTGGAGGCCATGCTGGACGCAGCTTCTACTCACTCCATTCCTTCAAGCTCAGAGGCTCTCTGCTCTCCTCTGAAAATCAGAAGCCCCAGGAGTATGGAGGGGCTGCAAGGCCTGAGAACACCTGGAGGGGCCCTCTCTGCCTCCTCTCTCCCACCCCTGGAGATGCTCTGTGGGAGGAGCAGTCACAGCTGAAGCCTTTCCCCACCACAGAGCACTCTGACAGCTGTGTTCACACATCTTGAGACAAGGAATGCTATGGAGACGGGTGGTAGAAACAGCTCATCTGACAAAAACACTGATTTATCTGCTAGGCAGTAGAAGTGAGTTGTCCCCCCCCACACTTGCCTGCCACCAGCAGTCAGCTGTGATGGGAACACTGCAGGATTCAACCGCCAGGTGTTGCAGGCAGTAGCATGATGATGGCTCTCTCATAAGCTCATTATGTTTCCCACTACAACACACCAGAATTGCTGCTGTTTCAGCATCTCTTTGCATTTCTTAGATCTGCACACAGAGCCTTCCACTTCACTATTCTTTGATACCAGCTCACCTGGTGCCTGTCTCCCTTGGCATTCACCATCACCGTGATAAGAACTTTGCCCTCCTCTTAGCCATGGTCACCAACAGGGAGCTGGCAGTCTCAGCTGTCCATCAAACAGGAATATCCTCATCAGCTCATCTGAATCCATCTCTCTGCAGATGGATGACAGCTACACCCACAAGCATACACATTTCAGATGAAATCTCACTACAGCCCTCCATGGCTCTCCTGGCGCCTTCCTACCACCTAACCAAGCCACCCCAGCATTGCCACTCCAAGGTCCCATCTTCCCTTTTCCACACCATGCTGGTTGACTAAGAAATTTGTGGTAGATGACATATTCTCCTGTTGCTCTTTTCCAGTTGAAAAGACTGATTTAGCAAAGGAAATCATCATTAGACCCAAAGTGCCTCTCATATCTCTCACTCCAGCGCTCTGTCTCCTCACTGCATGTAATATTCTTTATTTTCTCTTAATTAGGTTGCCTACATTTGCAGGACTAATGAGTAGAACTTCAGGATATTTAACTATTTAATGCATTATTGCCGTGCTCAGATGTAGGTCAGCCATAGTGGCTGCCCAACCTATTCAGAACAATTTCTAAGACACAGATTATGCAATTTCTTTGAGATCCATTAGAATGTGTTCTCCAGTTAGGAAATTTTGTCTATCATCCCATATAAGCCTTTCTTGCTGCCAAAAAAGATAGCTTCACCTGTCATCTCTGACCTTTGTATGAGCACACACATTTATCACAGTCCCTCTGGTCTTTTGCATACAAAACATAGCCAGGTGCTTTAAGTTTTTTCCTCCGTGACTGAACACTGCCTGCTCTTTTTCTCTTTTGGACTCTTTCAGAATGGTGTGGTCCAGACACAGCACAAGGGTAAGGCTCAGCACTGCTTGGCACAGAGCAATAACCACCTCCCTTTTCTCACAACCACTGTTAACACCATCCAGGGCGATCTTTGTTTTTTGTGTAACAGTATCACAATTTGATTCATATTAACTTCAGAGTGCAAACGTAATCTGCAGATTATTAACTTCAGAACTGCTGTTTATCCAGGTATTTTCCATTTTCATTCCACTTGTGCTTATTTATTCCCCTCTTAAATGCAGTACTTCCTAATTTTTTTCACAGCAGTTTATCTCACTGGTTCCTGACCTTCCCTCCCACTTCTCTAAAACATTCTTGAACTCTAATCAGGCCTCTCAGCCTGTGACCCTGGTGAGCTGACACATCCATTGGCTTTATAAACGTAGACTCTAATCCTTTGTTAATAGCATTAATGACAATATTTACCAACAATAGACATGAGAGACTCCCACAGAACTCTCCTTCTTTCCTTCAGATTTGACAATCTATTGGTATTTTCCATTCCTCTTGCTCACAGAAAGCAATCAGTAAAGGCTGTGCACTCTCTTCTGTATTTTTGAGGGCTTTTTACCACAGGTAGTATTTAATGACATGGTGAGGGGATTATTTACTTCACTGCACTCTGCAGAGAAGTTCCCCAGCCTACAGTACTTCTGCGCCCACAGAAGGCCAATTGGCCTCCCAGCACCTTCCCTCTCCCTGATGATTGCATCCTGATGGCCCACTCAGCTGAAGACAGCCTTCATTGCTAATCACTTTGCACATGCAGTCAATTGCCTTGATTTCATGATCAGCCCAAAGAAAATTGAACCACATAAGAGCCTGTGGCAAGGGCACGCACATGTCCACCCCGTTATTATGACAACTGTGTTCTTCTTCAGGATGGGTGGGATTTTGCTTCCTGGGCCAGTACAGAAGTGATGAAATCACAGCACAATGTCTAGCAGTGGCTTCAGAGGGCTGTTGTGGCACATGGAGGCAGGTATCTCACACCATTCAAATCTCACAGCATTCTGTGGCATGGGGTGTGGATCTGAATGCTCAGTTGGCTTGAGCCCTGATTTATTTGCAAAATAAATTCATCAAATGAGAAGCCTGACAATAACTTAATGCTGTCTAGTGTTTAGCAGTAAGTGCATGTTCAGAATACAGTACTCTATGCCCTCTGTTTACAAATCCATCCTGAAAATAGCAGTCATGTGCCATCAGCTGGGGAAGACACACGCTAATAGCAACGAGCATCAACACACAGGCTTGAAATTAAACCTGAAATCATGCCATATCGAGTTAGAGGCAAAGAAACAATAATCTGTTACATGGAGATGAAAAGAACTTGCACTACTGCTGTAAAGCATTGTGAAAGAAAGATCACAGTTGATGTGAAAAAGTGAGCAGTATGAAGCAGCAGCCTAATGCTCTACATGGTTGTGGTCAGCCTTCCTGAAAATATTTCTGCCACGCTGATAACCATCTGCTCTCCACACCAGCAGGGCAGGTTTCAATCTCAGGCTGATCCTTGCTGTTCACTGTGATCTTAAAAGAGTTAAAGCCATGCTCTGGCAGGGAAGCTGCCCCTACACAATGGTACCGTATATGTCTTCAGCCAGTTTCTATCCTGCTGCTGTCCTCTCCCAGCTCCTGACTGCACGAGAAGCTGCAATACCTTCTCTTAGTGTAAGCAGTGCTCTGCAAGAACTATCACATTCGTGTGTTCATTTTCATCCTCACTCCAAAGCACAGCACCATATCAGCCACGATGAAGAAAACTATCACAGCTGAAACCAGGACACGCCTCTGCTTTGCTGCTGTTGTTTTCCCCAGAATTGTCGCACAGCCTTGAAGTACTACAAGATTTGTGTTATTAAGCACTCTTACTTATCTCCACTCATTTAATTTGCTCCTCTTACAGACTTTTTTTCTAATCCATAAAAATTATTTTAATTTTTAAACTAGTTTTTGAAAGTGTTTGAACAATCTACAGTTCATATAACCTGCTAAAATAATAAAAACTTTTCATACATTGCACCATCAATGGCAGTCACCAAACAGTACCAAAAGCAAGACAGGTCCCTAAGGTCCCTATGGAACACAGACACATTTTTCCTGTTTGATGATGAAAGACTTCTAGCATTTCTCTGAACGGTCTAAGCAATCTGGGATTACATAACACTTCAAATGAAGCTGTCACCTCCTGCTTTGCCTTTAAAACATCAATCTAAAGCTTTAATGAAGTGACACGGGGGCCGTTTCTCTCCCATGTCCTAAAGCTCACGATCCCACTCTTCCAAAAAAGAGGCATTCTCATTGGTAGCTGTAAACTTAGGTTTAAGTAATAATGACTGCTACTTGGAATGGACCGTTTAATTATTATTTCTCTCCTGTGATGACTGAAGGAAACAGACATTGAGCATTTCACTGCTTTCCTGAAACTATTCACTCTTTTTTTTAACGTTTGTGCATATCTGTTACATTTATCCACAGCAACATGTTCTCCTTTATAATTCTTTTTGACGTTTTTGTTTAAAACTTCTGATGCAGCTGTAATAACCTCTCACTGCACTCCCCGGTTTCCTGCTGCATTGGTGTAATTTGTCACTTGGTGTCCTTTTATTACTTCTCAAAGATGACAATCATGTATCATTCTGACTGTTTCAACCTTATTTATTTATTTATTTATTTTGGAAGTATTCTAGAGTGAATTTAATCTGACCCGATTTAGCTTTGAATCTCCAGCTTTTCAAAATGCATCTTCTCAGAGAATATCTGTTCTTCTGATTCTTTTTCTATTCTTTTTCTCTTTTACAAGTATCTCTTGGGGTCTTTACTTAACAAACCTTTTTGTGTACGGAATGAAGCTGGTTTGAAGTCCACGTGGATCCTGTTGTACAGGCTGCCACCTTTCCCTACGAATTACAAAATTCTGTTTACGTAATTAAAATCAAACTAATTTTCCCTTCCAGATTAGCAAAACAATTCCAGACTAATCTGAATCAAACTTAAAGCCACTCACAAATTCTCTTCTCCACGAGGCAGTGTCCTTCCTAATTGCTGGAACATTGGTACAGGTTTTACTCTGCTACAGCACTGCCTGCACTGATTACAAGGAAAACATCAGTTCAAAGATGGATACCAAAGGAAGAGATCTCTCCTCATGGAGCTTCCCTTTCAGGGCAACTCGATTTGCCACCTAACATGCCATATTTTGCCTTTATTACATATAAAAGCTCCCTGCTACTCCATAGCCACAGTATTATTGAGCTTTGGTAGTGTGCTTATGATTTCATGTGACAGTATTTCACTATTTTTGTAGTTCTTGTACACACCATTTGGTTTACCCCTTGAGGTCTAAAATTTTTCTCTCTTTCAACACTCGTTCCTCTTCCATCTCACAAAGCTTCCTATTAGATGCAGTACATACCCACCACTAGCATTAGCCTCCTGAATGCTCTGTGTTGTTCTGC
The DNA here is from genome assembly GCA_013399175.1 of Odontophorus gujanensis. Classification (NCBI taxonomy): domain Eukaryota; kingdom Metazoa; phylum Chordata; class Aves; order Galliformes; family Odontophoridae; genus Odontophorus; species Odontophorus gujanensis. The sequence goes on along the minus strand of VXAB01007355.1, from coordinate 329,234 downwards.
TTCAGTCTTGGGGACGGAGGTATTATGTATCCCTTTCTAGGCCTTTAATAGCCACACTCTTATATATAGAATAAGGGGCGAATTAACCATGAAATGCATGGAATACAAAGAGGTAAAACATGAGTCCAGCTTGGAAGTATTACCTTCACTCAGCAAGAGCCTCTATGTTCCGTTGCCTGTCCAACAGCTGTTCCTCTGCTGTGGCTGGTGGGAGAGGGAGATGCAACTGCTATTCCAGAGAAATGAGAATTATGACCATCAACTCCCATCTTTACTACAGGTATGACTGAGGGTACCCTGTGAGCCTACAGAATGGTCTCATACACATTACAGAATTAGGATGTCAAACATACAGGCAATGTCTCCGGTCTGGAAAGTCTCCCTCTCCCACCAGAACATTGAGTCCACTGACTCCAGCTCTTCCTTTCCGTGACTTAATTTAGGTTTACACTCCAATACCAAATGGAAGGAAAGACAGCAGTGTAGAATACAACAGGTTGGTACTTGGGCTGGATGGAAAAAAAAATTCTGATCAATCATTAGATTATTAATTACATGGATTAAATCTTACCTTTATTTACAAGTTCCTCCACTTGTTAAATTAAGACCAACCTTTGCATGAATAAAAGGTGGCGATGAAATGACAGCTAATGAACTTACTTTTCATTTCTTGTCTAACTCAGTCTGAAATAAATAAATACTAGATAAAACACTCGATAGATATCTAAGTAGTAGATACAAGGTGAAGAAATAAGAGGTTGGAAGAACTAGAATGTGAGTAAAAGAGGTTGGTCATTCTGGCTTCAGAATGAAAACAGCTTAATGCATGGACTGCTGTGAACAGATAAAAATGGCAGAACGAAGGAACAGAAGTATGATTTCAATTCAGCCATTTCTAAGATGCCAACAACGTGAGTATGAAAAATAAGTAAAGACAGAAGGAGAGCACCACCACCATCCAGTAGATTTAAACTTATTCTTTATGATGCACTTTCATCAAAATTTGTCAGGTATCAAATTTCATTCATGCAACATTGATCCACTACGAAATACATGTTTTGGTGAGAAAATTAAAGTCCATATTTATGTAAAAATCGTCTTGAAATAAAAATAAAACAATATTTATTTATTTATTTATACAAAAAAAAACACTTTATAATATTTTTTTTCTATTTATTCTTTACTAACAGATAATAACCTGGAAAAAAAAAGAGGAATTTCCTGCATGAGATGGAAGGAATTTAAATATATTTAAAAACGGAAGATTCTGCATTTACATAGTTATATGCTATTAATATTGAAGATACACTTTCTGGAAAAAAAAACTTTTCATGCTTAAAAAATGCACCGTAGGTTCATACTGTACATTCCACATACAGTAGTAAGAAACAGAAGTAGTAAACGGGTTATATGCAAAGAAGAAAGGTTACATTACAGGATGGATACGACTGTGACACAGAAAAAAATTTAAAATATTCCATTTTTAACAGTATTTGAAGGCAACTCACAACCATTTCAGGAGTTCTGTGAAATTTAAGGCCATTAGTTCTAAATAAAATATATCTGACACAAACTCACAAAACTGTGTATTTTGTAAAAACTGTACATGCAAAACCATTTCATAATTATATATGAACAGGCATATAATAAAATTTTTGGGTAGTTCAGTACACAAAATTGTGCACAAAGCAACATGGTTGTGCAATTTTTAAACCAGTTAATTAACATTATCATTCATGCATCCTGAATGGCAACGTGATTAAATGACAATATAAACCCAAATATTAAGAGCCAGCATCCCTTTGAATGGGCAATCTAGACAAAATGTTGCAATTTTAAATTAAGTTTAAAATGATCCATTATAAAACATCTGCTGTAATCACTCTAAAAGACTTTTCTGATGCAAAATTTCCAGTGCTTTAAGGAATGCATGATAAGATTTAATGAGCTCGGTGAGTCAACTGTAATACTCAAAGTTCTGATTTGAGGTAATTTTCTTTAATTACTTATAGCAAATAACTCTTCTAATTTGCTTCAGTAACTAGTTTAAAAAACTGTAAACTCAGACAAACTTAGAAACTGGATTATCTCTGACAAAACACACGTTCCTCCCCCTTGAAATATGGACCTAGTCAGAAGTCCTATGTAATTATGACATTCATATTTTAGGAGCTTTTCTCAGGCTGTAAAATGGACAGATTACTGAGAACAAACTGAAGCAGTTCAGGTATTGGAAAACACATCCATCCTTCCTTTCCTTAGCTTTCATCTGTATTTGTCTGGACAAACATTCAAAGAGATATTGCTTCTCTTGTGATCTTGTGACAAACTATTGCAAGCTAGAAGATGTGTGAATCAATATTCCAAACTTTTATTGATAAGAATAGTTATAAAAGTACTGAAATTTAAAAATAGTAACATGTAAACATTGATACAGAGGAATAGCATTCCTATACATTTATGTACACACAGTTTTCAGAGAGGACATATCTTCTGAGTTGAAATCCTGACTTGTGCTTTCCTCTCCAATAAATAGATCAAAAAAGTTGGGCTTTTGTCAAAAGAAAGAAAGAAAAAAAAGACTCAGAACATCATCATTTTGATCCTAGCATTTAAAAGCTTTTCAGTTGCTCATGCAACCATATTAAGAAATTTGGTATGTGAAGAGAATTTTTCTCGCTCCAAAAAGCTACTGCTGCATCCAGAAATTCTTGACTTGTGATAAATGCTGAGGACTTTGAAGCACTCATATCTGAGTCTGTAACACATGAATAGGAGGTGTATAGGGTGGTGGTGCAGGGGATGGCTTTATTCCTCTGACCCTCATGTAGGACAGAAACTGGTCTGGGATCTCAGCCAAAACATCCTTAGCAAGTCTTGCCATGCTTAACACGTGGTTTCCACTTCTGTCAATGTAATCCCGGAATGGCACAAACTACAGAAGAAAAGATACGCTCACACAGGTCATGATGCAGAGACAAAATACATCTTAAAACGCAAAAATGAGGAAGTTGGATCTAGGCAGTAAAGGTACATTAACATACCACCTTACACATTATATATATACATACATTATATATGTATATACAAATATACACGCATACACACACACACACATATATATATATGCCCATTTTCTAATAGGAACATATTCTCAAACCATGGCTGGCTCAGATTACCAGCCATGTGCTTTATTGACATGCCTGGATTAATTCTCAACCACTTCCATACAAAGCTATTTTTTGCTTACATGACTTATTCCTGGGCCTCATCTACCAGAATTCATAGGGTGAATGTTTGCTATCTGAAGTGAACAAAACGGAAAGGATGACCTTATAATCTTGACCATTTTTCATTATACTTAGTAGGATTGTGAACCGAGACTCTAAGCAAAAAATATCTGATTTCAAGTAAGAACTTGCTATGTCATTCCCAAATCTGTAACACCCAAAAAGGCAGCTACCAGCTCTGCCTTGGAGTTCACAATAATAAGATGCTCGTGCTGCTAGTAAGGAAAAAAGAAACAATGTAGGTTCCTTGATTTTTACTCACAACAGACAGCATGCAGAGGTGCAGTGGGTTAAGCTACGTAATAGGTTGTGCCAAAAGGAAGGTTTATTAGGAATTCTGTTTCTTGCTTGGATTTCTCAGGACTGCAGCTGGGTGACTTTTCAAAACCAGGAATCAATGCCCAAAGTTACATTTGGTACTGATATACTAGACTATGCTTGAACACAAATCCTAATGGTGCCTTTATCCTCTAGGGAAACAGAGGAGACTTGACTGTAAATTTTCTCACATAATATTCCACAATAAAACTGGAAGCCAAACCCAGAGATCTCTGACCTCTTGGTTGTACTCTAAAATAAGCAGACTGTTTTGCCCATTATCCCAACCTGAAATGTTTTGTCTTCTTGGATGCACATCAACCAAGATTTTATATCAATTTTTGTTTTTCTAAAAAGCACTACAGCTTTCAAGATTAGGGGACCGCTGAATTACAGTGGGAGTTCAGCTTACATTGCAATTCTGAGAGCCTGACAGTTTTCCAGAAGAGAAAGAAACAAAATAAATCTACTTAATATATTAAACAAATAAAGGAACTCTTGGGGAAAAAAAAAAAAAAAAAAAGATGAAGACAACATTTCATCAATAAAGAACTTAATTAAATTATTTTTTTCATCAGCTTTGAAAAAGCAATTCTCATCCTGGACTTATGAAACTAGATGATTATTGCTATAATTCAGCTATTGTCTTTTTTTGTTGTTGTTGGTTTTTTTTTGTTTCTTTGTTGTTTTTGCGATGAACTTCTGTAATTTCAGTGGAGCCAATATTAAAAAAATGCTTAAAAGAAGCAGCAAATGAAAACATAGCTTGTTCATCAGAAGAAAAATAGCTGAAAAATAAAAATTGTTCTGAGCAGACAGTATTGCTATAAATTATGCAGGGATTCAACTCAGTTGACTCTTTGCCTAACTCCACAGATGATGGAGTTCTCAATTTGACATAGCTTTGATGCTATGTATTTGCACTATGTTGAGTTAAACTGGAACCCATAACCAAATTAAGCATGAACAGCAACTTGTTAGAGCACTTCCCCAGGAAGCAGTACATCTGCAGCTCCTTAGGAGATGATGACGAAGTCACAGAACCACTGAGGCTGGAAGTGACTTGAGATTATTCAGTCCACCCCTGCTGCTCAAGCAAGGCCAGCTAGAGCAGACTATCATTGTCATGAGACTACAAGAGCAAGCAGCAAGACCATGCAACTATACAGGTGGGAGAACAATAGGCACAAAGGAACTTGTGAAGGTACTAAGCCAGGAAGTGAAGCATCCGTAGTTCCATAATTAGCTATAATAGCCACTTCTGTGATTATTCAGTGACTTTTCCATATAAGAAACAAGGAGATCCTGTGACATTTTCTAGTACTGCCTCCTTTGTTTCTCCCTCTCTCACATGCGCGTGCGCACACACACACACAAAAGCCATCACCAGTTTTCAGAAGTCAGTAAAGTACCGCTCAGCTTCAGCAGCGCCGTCCTTCTTAAACTCAATCAACTTATTGGCAAGAATAAATCTAACTGTCCCCAGAAGTGTGAAGTTAGAGGAGTAACAAACAAATGGAAAAACCTCTGTAGCCTGTAGGCTTCCACACTGAGCTGTGAAGGGATAAGATTTCTCTCTCACGTTTTCTCATTTCCTAATGCAATAGCTGTCTTGTAAAAAGCATGTGCAGACAGGGTTAAGAATCAGAAAGTATCCCATTTCAAGAGATCACTACTTACAGACATGAAAAGTCAGATCACGATTTCTGCAGCAAAGGGAGGCTATTTCAACAGTGCAGTTGTTAAAATGCAGTTACACAATATCAGCAGCCTAAATTCATTCTCCCTCACCTCTCCTTATGGGATATAGATATCAGAAGAGTTTGAGGAACTACAGGCAGAAACATACGTACAGATACACACATGCAAAGAGAGGCCGAGAGTTACCACACAGAACATGTAGGAGTGGCAGAGGAATAGAATGAAAGATATAAGAAAAATTGAAGGGAAATGGAAAGAATGCAAAATCCTTTGCCTTTAGCTCAATAGTTTAATTTATAATTTTAACATATAGAATTCTCAACAGAAACTATATGTACATTACCACAAGTTAAGTATTTTGTCAAAATTTCTTAAATAGAAAGAGGATAACAGAGAAGCAAAAATTCAGTAAACTGAGGAAGAACTGGGAGGCATATAAAATTCAGGGTTCCCACAATACTCGTGTTTATTAGCAAGGAGGGAAATCTAAGATCAAATCTTTCCTTGAACTGCAGTCAGTAGTAAATGTAATAGATACACCAACTGTAAAATTAACAGTTAGCTTTACCTACTAACTTTAACTAACCTAGCAAAAAAAAAAAAAAATAGTCATCTTTTTACATTTGAGAATTTAATTTTCTAAAAGCAAGTCATTTTCATCCTACCATCTATAAAATAAAGGTCATACTAAACTTAAAGGGTTTGACATTATCCCTTTTTATTTATGTAGCTAGCACATAATGTATTTGTTATTATTTAGACAGAAAGAGCACAAAATTGTACTGCCTTCAGCTAATCTGGTATGACTTGGGGCAAGGTTCTGAATGAAAGATGTTCACTGCAAGTAAATGTTTTATTAAAACATTTCTGATATGCAATGAATTCTAAAAAATTGAAAAAAGTAATTTTTTTTAATCTCAGAAGAAAGCAGAATGTATCTGATGTACAACATTTTCTCTAATCTTTTTAATAACATTTGAAGAAGTTTTGAAGAACATCTGAAGAACATTTGAAGAACCCATTATTTATGCTCTTTCGATGTAAAAGTGGTAGCTTTTGGAGCTGCTGTTGTTCTGTGGAACTGTGCATAACTACCTAGCATATATTAGAAGTGCACAGTGCTGCGTATGTTAGAAATACCTGAATTAGCTTTAAAATTCTGACATGGCTCAGGGTTTGCAGAAATACCAGTCTGGAGTCCAGAAGCACTTCCAGCATGTTTATAGTTGACTTAGTCCAGGTATCTTAGATATCATTCTTTCTATAGTCAACAAGTTAATCTGATTTTTGAGAAATTCACTGCTTTTCATCTGTCAGCTTCAGTACTTCCTTTAGCATGCATGAACTAGCATCCACACGAATGTGTGCAAGAACTTCTTTACAGTGAGGGTGACAGAGCACTGGCACAGGCTGCCCAGGGGGGTTGTGGAATCTCCTTCTCTGGAGATATTCAAGACCTGCCTGGATGCCTACCTGTGCGACCTGGTGTAGGGAACCTGCTTTGGCAGGGGGGTTGGACTCAATGATCTCCTGAGGTCCCTTCCAACCCCTATGATTCTATGATTCTATAATTCTATGCTGAGCCATCAAATGCCTTTCTCTGTTTGGTTTTCCTTCAGTACCCCATGAGAATCAAAAAATTGCATCTAGTTTCTGATGCAATTTTTTTAAATCAAAACAACAATAATGAAATTAATTCTGTCCAGGTGGTATACAGTGAGATAGGAAGAAAGGATGCCAGAGTACAGATGCAATGTTTCAGAAAACCTGTGGACTTCTAGAAATCTACAGCCCTTGGGAAGAAGGATGATTATGGGGGATATGTGCACACAAAGCTACCATACCACCCTGCATGTGACTGCTTAGGTGTCAATGACAAACACAGGGCTGACTGAATAATTGTAAAGAGCAGAATACAACAGAACATGAACAGAACCAGAGTGGAGAAGTGGAGTAGCATGTGGAATGCATGTAAGAGTAGCACTCTTAGGATTTGGTTCAGTCATCTAAACAGAGATGTCTGCTATCATCTGCGAAATCTTATGGCATGAGATATCTGCATGGTCACATGTGGCAGACAGGTCACAGGAAATGGGAGACACCCACAGTCTCTTGGACTGGCAGCGAGAAGAATGGAAATATATCCTAGGCATTTCAAATGAATTCAATAGAGGCCTAGGTACTGCTGACTTCCAAAACTGTTAAAATTCTTCTTTACAGACTCACAGTAGGATTGCAGTACCTGTAATACAAAGCAAACTAATTCTCTTCCCATTGCTGTATAACCCTAAGACTTTATTTCTGTGCTGCCAGTAAGGGGTCATTTCCTAATGAACACACATCCAGTATCTTGTGGTATATAAAGGCTTATAAGGCATCATAAAGAGTTTCTGAAGCTTTTATAAACAACCCAAGATGTTTATAGACACTACGGTAAATCTATGCTATGGTAAAATGAAAGGAAGGAAGACAGATGAACGTGAACATGAATTCAAAGCAAACAGGATTGGTAAAATGTAACTTAGAGAAATTTTTCTCTCCCACCTGCACAATGTCTCTTTCTGCAAACTTTCCTCTTGAAGAAATCCTGACTACATCACCATCCAGTTCTTCCATAGCTTAAAAAAGAAACAAATGAATTTATCTATGAGATAATCTACTCCCTCCAAAAAAAAACAATACTGAGAAAAATTTTAGTCAATCTATACTTGAGAGCAACAGAATCAGCAATTGCTATCTTTAGGTAAATCTTAAGATCATTTACATCATTCATTGTAGCTATTTTGCACTTTTTCATTTTTATTATCACCTTCAGAACAAAACATGCCACATTAAGGTCCACTGTATCCTTCTGACTTGCAAACCAGCAAGTGTTCCATTTTTGTAGGGCTATGTTCATATTTTCATAAGTGGAGAAAAATTCATCTTGAGAAATCATTGTTACAGAAGATATCAAAGAATGTAGCATAACAAGGTAAGATCATTCCAGTTGGGAATGTAATGACTGTAATGTCATAGGAGCTTTTAAAAGAACATTGTTCACTTTTTTGGCTAACTTGCATCTTTTCTAACAAGGTCCAGGAAATCTCTGAAGTTGTCCATATACCCAGAAACTGTTCCAGGCTTCTGTTAAATGGCATGCCTGCTCTCTGGGCAGTGTCACAATGGGGGGGACCTGGGATCACAAACCATTCTTCAGCCACTGAATCAACAATCCCACAACTCTTCTTCCAGTACACTATATAAAAATCAAAGCACTGCAGCACTGGAGCTTCTTAGGTGTTTACAAACTGGGCTGAGCTCACTGAATGCCAAATTTCAAATGCCAGCTCTTCCAGAGCAAGAACTTGAAAGCACAAATAAAACCACCAGGAACCAAGTTCAAACAAAATGAAAAAATATATTTCTTCCAAAGTTAGCCAGTAAGCCCATTATCTATTGGAACTTCAGACTTACCTTTTGTGCCTCTGGCAATCCCCAGGGGCTCTGAGATATACAGTGGGCAGTGGTATCCAGAGAAGAGTAGCTTAGTCTCTACAGCAGAACTGAAGCTAGACTAGTGTCTGAATGTTAAACCAGTACATGCTCCTACACACACACCTTTTCAGTGCTGGCGTCAAAGATGATCAAACTGTGTTCTCTAGGAAAAACTTGTGCAAATGGGACATATATTTCTCTATATGCCCTCTTCAGCATTTGTGGGTCTACAGATTTGGCATACATCCACTAGACAAATTTCACCCATAGAGCCTAATTCCAAAAAACTACAGAGTCATAGAATCACCAAGATTGGAAAAAACCTCTAAGATCATCCAGTCCAACTGTCTACCTATCACCAATATTTGCCACTAAACCATGTCCCTCAGTACAACATCTAAACGTTTCTTGATCACCTCCCGGGATAGTGACTCCACCACCTCTCTGGGCAGCCTGTTCCAGTGCCTGACCACTCTCTCAGGTAAGTATTTCTTAATGTCCAGCTTGAATCTCCCCTCGTGCAATTTGAGGACGTTCCCTCTAGTTCTATCACTAGTTACATGGGAGAAGAGGCCCACTCCCACATCACCAGTCTCCCTTCAGGTAGTTGTAAAGAGTGATAAGGTCACCTCCCTAAGCCTCCTCTTCTCCAATCTTAACAATCCCAACTCTGTCAGCCACTCCTCATCAGATCTGCACTCCAGACCCCTCACCAGCTTCATTGTCCCTCTCTGGACATGCTCCAGGAACTCAGTGTCTTTCNGTACAACATCTAAACGTTTCTTGATCACCTCCCGGGACAGTGACTCCACCACCTCTCTGGGCAGCCTGTTCCAGTGCCTGACCACTCTCTCAGGTAAGTATTTCTTAATGTCCAGCTTGAATCTCCCCTCGTGCAATTTGAGGACGTTCCCTCTAGTTCTATCACTAGTTACATGGGAGAAGAGGCCCACTCCCACATCACCAGTCTCCCTTCAGGTAGTTGTAAAGAGTGATAAGGTCACCTCCCTAAGCCTCCTCTTCTCCAATCTTAACAATCCCAACTCTGTCAGCCACTCCTCATCAGATCTGCACTCCAGACCCCTCACCAGCTTCATTGTCCCTCTCTGGACATGCTCCAGGAACTCAGTGTCTTTCTTGCAGGGAGGAGCCCAAAACTGAACACATTACTCAAGGTGTGGCCACACCAGGGCTGAGTACAGAGGGATGATCATTCTCCTGCTCCTCCTGGCAACACTTTCTGATACAAGCTAGGAAGCCATTGGGCTTCTTGGCCATCTGCTCATATTGCTTGCATCAGATAGCCTCAGGTCCACTTCCTCTACAGTCCTCCAGTCTCTCTGCTCCAAGCCTGTAACATTGCCTGGGGTTGTTGTGGTCAAAGTGCAGGACCCAGCATTTGGACTTGCTGAACTTCATTCTACTGGCCTCAGCCCAGATATCCAGCTTGTACAGATCCCTCTGAAGGGCCTTCCTACCTCCAGGCAGATAGATAGTTTCTCCTAAAAGCTGGAAACTGTATCCTGAAGTAAAACAGAATCCTGCTTTAAGAAAAGCTATAGGAGTGACACTCCAAGAACTCTGTAAAGACAACCTTTAGAAATAAAAGGAAGATAGAACCTACATGTCCAGACTGAATCAAGAGGAGTCTGAGCAAACCCGAGGACTGGACAAACAGGGAAAAAGGGAAAAGGCAAAGGAGGGATGAGAGAGAAGTAATACAGGACAAGAGTTTGAATTCTCTGGGGGAAACATAAAGCTTGCAAATTTCCCATCTGTGCATTTATGAAGACAAATGGTCTCTTCCCTTTGCTTGTGGCACACAATCATTTGAAAATTAATGTCAGCCTGAACAATCTCCTCAAGGAATACAATACTTAAACACTAATATACCACTTGCCATGCTCGTAGAGTATTTGTATAAGAACTAAAATGTACAGTCATTAATGACTATTTACATTATATATCTGTACACATAAAGACATGTCATCTAACTAGAAGTACTCAAATGGAAAAAAAAAGGATCTATAAGTTTGAAGATATACATGGAGTGCCTACATTTCATGTTGTGGTGATACACAAGAGACCAATTGATAAATTAGTTCAAATAACTGAAGTCGAAAAATTATTGGAATACAGAATACTACTCCAGAACATCTTATGAAAGAATATGTAAATAATCTTGGTGATTCCTATCGTGCTGTAATATTCTTGCACCAGTGCTAGACAGTAAGGCTCACTTATGTTATAAAGTGAAACCCGGTTTAACCCAGATCAAATTTATTTTCTTTTGTATTTTATTACGGCAGTAAGAACAGGTGATCAATATTTCCAGTCAACTGATACATCACAAGGCAACTAAATATTGATGTTTCAGAAATTCAAAATTACTTGAGTACACTTATTTTACTCTCCCCCCTGCCCTAACATTTTCTAGAGCATGGTAAATGCTCAGCCCTCATATGGTTCTATGACTTGAAGAGAGAGCCTGAGGGGCTACACAGATCGACATCATAACTTGTAATCATACTGAGTTATCAATCAATCCAGCTGGAAATGTCAACAGTACTTACTGCTCGTTCTATATTATGTAAAGAACAGTACGTGTTTCAAGAGCCACATATTACAGACATGTAAACAAATATAAAACATTCTAGAAAAAAAAAACAACACTAAAACACTTACCATCAAACTCTGCTGGCCCTACTCCCACTATAATTATTGACATTGGAAGCTTTGAAGCCTTAAAAAGAACAAAAAAAGTGGTTTAATACATTACATAACCTCATCCGCTATTACGTAAGATGCAAAGACGACACGAATAAAAAACATACAAGAGTGAAGCTTTGAAGAACAATTCCTTATACCCATCTCCTAAAAAGATGAGTAGAATAAACAACTGATTCGAACAATATGTATATTTCTTCCATGAATGAAAAATCTTATTCAAGTTAGTATTCCATGCCATAAAGTTAACAAGATATTAAACTGTGTTATGGTTTTAATTTTTAGTTTTAATTTTACTTATCTTTTTTTATTCAGTGAAAAAAGGCAAAGATGGCTTTCCCTGAATGAACTCTCTGTAAAACCTTTACAATTATGAGGATAGAATCATAAATACTGGATAAATACTGACAGCAGGACTAAATATTCAGTACAGAAATCTTCTGAAACTGTCTCTTTTGAGGAGGGTAACAACCAACAAAAAATCTAACAAATGTCAGGGCTGAGAAATGTTTCTTATTGTGATCACAGAATCATAGAATCCTTAGAGTTGGGAGGGACTTCTGAAGGCCATCTACTCCAACTCCCCTGCAATGAACAGGAACACCACAGCTAGATCAGGGTGCCCAGGGCCTTATCCATCCTTGACTTTGACAGCCTCTGGGGAGGGGGCATCAACCACAACACTAGGTAACCCATGCCAGTGCCTCACCACCCTCGCTATTTCGATATTCTGATAGTCTGATGAATATCTGGTGATACTTTACTGAAGAGTGAAATGCCTACAGACATTTTAAACAGGAGTCTACTGTGGTCAAAAATCATAGATGTACACTTTCTGCTAAATTGAAATCAGCTCAACTGAAGTTCCAAGTAAAGTGGCTTTAGGACAGACCTATGGTTTTCTTCTGGAATATAAAAAGCATTACTCTGCCTCATCTAAAAGACATTCTCTTTTTAGACGCACCATTCCCACTTCCCATACTTGATCTGTCACAAAACTGCATATAAAATCAACCATTTGAAAGGAGAAGACATAGAGTTAATTAATGTATACATGCTTTTTAAAACAATGAAAATATGACATCCTATAAATCACTAATGTGCTACAGCATTCTATACTGTACAGTATATGTTCTACATTGATGACAAATTCATCATGAAGTGATACTACACAGTCAATCTTCCAAGTAAAATTTGGTAGCAGAGTAATGCAATTTATTATTTTTTTGTTTAAAATTACTAAATACTAATACATTATGAAAAATGCTGGCAAAATCCATCTGGACATGGTGCCAGGCAAGCAGCTCTGGGGATCTCTGCTTGAGCAGGGATTTGACTGGATGGACCTAGAGGTCCCTGAGAACCTCAACCATTCTCTGATCAAGGTCCATAAATACAGCATAACTGTAACCGAGTTGCAATACACTGCATAAGTCATTGACAGTGAGTATAAAGTATTTTTTTGGATACGAAGGCACTATTTAAAGGCACAGAATGTCTTCTGGTTTTCAGATGTTTTTGAGAACCTTTGAGTTTGAATTTAAAGAAAACTCAAAAATACTCCTAATCAGATGGACACAGTACTACATGATACAACGTATATGAAACCCTAAGAAGCAAGGTCAGTGAAAAGACAGAGTTCAACTTTAGCATATAAACTTGGTGTTGGCATTTTCTGAATGACAGTATAACCTTTGAACAGTTTGATAAAGCAGAACATCTGACACATACGCTGTAACAAGAAGGAGGCACAGAGCACAGTGTTAAAAAAAATGAAACACCCTCCTCCTCAGTTTTATACACATCAGCTTGTATTTAACATTACTGCCCCTTTTTTCATTATTCCAAATATTATTATGACTGGAAAATGCTACCAGGCAGCATTTAATTAGTCCTGTCATGGTATACTGTGCTCATGCTTCAGGAGCTATACAGAAAAAATAATGCATCTTCATCAAAACTATGTGACATTCCTGAACTTTTGCTCATTCTAGGCAAACAACACATCTTTTGTACCTCCAGACATTTACAGAACATCAGCTATTACTCCTAGAAGTTAATTATTTCTTGAATCAAGGTTTCTCTGTATTTCTTAGTGACCAAATACTTAATCTTACAAAGAATCTACCAGATGAACTTGCTGGTCCATTAGTCAGACATACCGACTTTGAATTGAAGGGAGAGTTAAAGCAAAAGTTGCTCTTTCTTCCCCATGGAGCCTTTCTGACACGTAAAAAAAAGTACTACTCCAAAGTTCTAAGCTAGACCAGAGGATGAACTTGTAAGACGAAAAGCTTGTTTATCTCCTTAAAAAGTGAGAGTGGCTTTATCCTACTTTAGTATTGGAGAGGAAGTAAACCAGTACCTTCAAATTCAGCTGAAACTGTGGTTGTAAAAATTAATCATGTAGGTTCACAGAGTTCACTGACATACAGACTCTGTCCATATGCTGCTAGCTAGAACTTGAGGAAATCTTGCTTTCCAGTGAGAGACAGAACATTTCAGTAATATCCTCCTGTGCACCCTACAAATTGGAACAGTACTGTAGCTCTCTACAGCAAGTAGTGAAAGTGGGCCTTCATAAGTATGTCACCTAATTCTATTATTTTCACATTACAGATCCACTGTGGCATGTTCAAAACTACTGGTACAGTCCTTTTTCATACTCTGGATGGAAGCTGTTTTTTTTTTTTTAAATGTACTTTCATCTGGTATTTCCCAGGGACAAAAGAACAGCTTGTAGCGTAGCGTATTACAAGCACAGCAGCTTCAAAGAGAAAAAAAATAAATTAAAATAATGCAGAACTTGAGGAAAAATCTTAATTTTTAAAATTCAGACGAACTACTTAAAAGAAAATTAGCTGACAGTTGTGCTTGGCATTTGGGATCAGACAATTTGGAGCAGTTTTTAGAAGGTGAGGAAAAAAAATCTGTCTGCGATTACTAGAAGGATAAAGTTCATCACAGTTCATCATGAAATACTGCACAGCAGGCATGCATTAAGGAGGAGGAGTCAAGAAGAAGATGACAGAAGTTATATGAACATTCAGTGTTGAGTATCACTTCCAATCAAACAGTAATTATTACATCATTGTGCATAATAATTTTTTTCACAGTTTGGAAAGAATGATTAATTTACAAAACTAATTTAATACCTAAGATAATAGATTCAGTTTACTTAAATTATTAAAACCTAGAAAGATAATTATTTTGTATTTCAGCATTTTCAGAAAAACTTACATTCACTATGGATTCTTTTGTCTGAGCCATATCTGAAATAACTCCATCTGTAATAATGAGAAGAACAAAATACTGGGAGCCATCTTTAACCGAAGCAGCATATCTAAGAGGAAAAAAACAACAAAGAATATTACGAAAGTAAAAGAAACTTCTATTAACTTACATGAAAAGGAGCTACATTTTATATATTTTTTAGATTTCATGAAGGACTACTCTAAATAATTAATTGCGATACCGCGATACACTGTACACTGTGATACACTTGTATACTCTCAAGACTCAAGCTTCTCCCTGTGCAATACCTGAATATAAGACAAAACACATCCAGCACCATTCCAATCTTGCTTCAAAGGACCCAAGAAGCAACCTCTCTTTGAAAATGAGCAGCTCTCCAAGATTTGGAATGTTCTGAAAAATAGTGAGTCTGTAACAGATCCACTGAACTCTGTATATCAGAAACCAAGAGTAGAGTTTGCTTGCTTCCAAGGGTCAAAGTGTCCTACACAGCTGGTGAAGAACTTTTTTTGCATGGAGCATGCTGTTCCACTTGCTTCTTGATTTGACAGAAACCAGTGTAGTTACTGCCTTCATGAAGGCTCTTAGTGCTGTGAAGGAGCCAAGCAAAACTTCATAATAGAAGTGGTCATGAGAATAGTTGAGAACATGGAAAAAATTAATTCTATGACATATATCCTCAAGTATAGAACATGACTGTTCAGTACCTCACTGGTCACTGGACAGGGTATGTTCTAATGATGCTCATGATGTTACTTAGAATATTCTAACAGTAAATGCACAAGTGAGTCCTGCCTATAAATAAGATGCTGCAACCACAACATTTGCAAGTTTGGAAGAACACATATTCCACGTGAAATGGAATCAAAAACTCACAGAAAGCCACCCCCAAAATACAGATAGGTAGAAAAGTCCCATAATCCATCAACTTGTTGAACATATTCTGCCTGTACACTAGCAGTAGGGACTGGAATTAAATGCCTAGATTAAAAAGATCCTCTATGGAACACATTTTCCCTATGATGACTTCTTTTATCTCATTTTTTCCCAACTCTGCATATTTTCATTGATGACTGCAGTAACAAGGGATGACAAAATGAGTAAAATGTTCACTATCCCTTCTGGGCAGTTCACATTCCACATGACTACACTGAAAAAGGTGAAACACAAAGAGGAATGTGATCAATTCAAAATATTCACATTAAAAAAAAGCCAATCTGAAGTCTTTTGGAAGAATGCTCTTAGATAAGGACAGAAGATGATGGAAGATGATGGTAGAGTGTTGTTTGGATAATTCTCTAGCTACAGGAAAGACAGCAAACTTATTACCTGCTTGAAGAGCTCCAGAGGAGTTCTGAGGCCATAGCAGCACTGTAATACCTGACATAGCTTCCAGAGATGTTATCATAGGTGTGTTTTTAAGTAGAACTAATGTGGGAAGAAGAAATTTCTTGAAACTAAAGGTAGGTTAGAAGAGAAACTGCAGGCTGCATTGGAGGAGTAACTATAATAATTTCTACTGCCAAGCCTATAAGAGTCAACGGAGGAACTGAGAAGGTGAACCTTGAGGGAAGATGCTGTTTGTCAAAATGGGATTACTATATTATATTAATCATGGTCATGCAGTAGAAATGAAGACATTCACCATTTCCCCTTCCAATGTAGTGCAATTTGTGATCAAGAGTACCTAAAGTTTGCAGTAACTTGATATTTAGACAAAAGTTCAGTGGAAGAATTACAGATGATGGTGACAGGCTTCTGTATTTCTGGACAAGTCGACAAGTATTCCTGAGATCCAAGTGCAGAGAACAACTCAATTTATACCAATGCTCTGATGATGCTAGATCCTGAATTCAATTTTTTTTTTTAAATGAATAGGACAGTTAAGGTAAATTGCCAAATTCAGAACTAGTCAGCTCAGTTGATACAATCAGTTCTAAAGAAGAATGTGCAAGAAAAATCAACAGGCTAGACTGACAGTTCACACAGCTAAAACAGACACTAAATGACACATATATGGAACTCATCTACCACAATTGCTGGCATATTTCCTGACTGAAGGTCATAGATTAAGGACTGCTACTGGGGGGACCATATGAACGAGAAGCCTAAAAGGAAATAGTTGCTAAAGGTGAGTAGTAAAATATACATGTATATGGTTTGAATGGTGTGATTCAATGATAGAGCAATTAATCCTAATTATAAATAACTGAAATCAACTATCTAGCCATACTGGAGAGTACAGACAATTCTTTGCACCACTGAACTTGCAAGTTATTATTACTGGGCAGTAGAGCAACAGCAAAAGCAGACAAAATAGGAAATACATATATATATATATTTACAACAATTAACTGTTTTGCAAGCTTGTAAGACATTAACAATACCATGATTTACGCATTCCTGATGCTTCATTTTTTAAATATCATTTCTTTCTATGCATCTATAAATAAAATCTGTTCAGATGGTTACTCAGTTATACTATCTGACTTGTATTACTTTTCCTATACCAACACATGCAGTGGAAGTGGTACTTAAGTCAAGACCTTGTCTGCAGGACATTATCCTCCTTGAGAAAATTCTACAAACATATGAAAGGTTTGACTTTGAGAAGTCAGAGGTGACCCAGAGCAGCACTGTGGCTCCCCAACAGAGGCTGTGTGATTGCCTGAAGAATACCTCCACCAGCCCTGCAAAATTTTGTTAACATTTTCAACACTGAGATCTAAGGAACTGTAAATGCCAAAAAATTACACTTTAAGTATTTTTGATAATGTCTTTTTTATGAAGCCAAAATTCTGATTACTGTGATTCAAAAGACAAAAATAGAACATGGCTGAGTGATATCATACATAGGTTTTTTTATCATGAATTCTCCAAAGATTTTAACATAGAGTAGATGAACTGGATCACCTGAATTTATTTTTAATCAGCTATGAAAGTCTGCAAAATACTAGCACACAGTATTCAGATCTATGAACAAGTGTGTTAATTGCATTAGAATGAAAATAAAACATTGTAAATAACTTTTTCAATGTTTTAGCATCATGTAACTGTTAGATCTATAACATTGCGATAGTTCTTCTGAAAATAAAAAGTTTCTGCAAAGTACTTGTTATGCTTACCTGGCTACATGATTAATTACAGGGGCAAAGTTAGTTGGTCCATAAAGCTGAACTGATTTTAGACTCCTATAATATGCCTCCATTACACCTTCAATGCCATGGCAGTACGGATTTTGAGGGTTTCCATTCTAAAGAAAATGAGAAGTGATTAATCACTAATAATAATCATGAAGCAGTTTAGTGAACACTATCCAGTGTGCATTTTTAAATGGGAATGACCTAAGAATTAAAGAATCTATTCTAAGTTTACTAACACTATCCATTGTAAGTGTCATGGCTCATTCTGACTGTTAACTGCCTAGGGAGTAAGTTTTTGCAGCCTCATAATGTATGCAGTCTGGATCACTGAAACAGGTTTTGAGACACAAATACCATCTTGAATGGAATTAAGCAGTTCTTACATGGAACAGTAAAAGGCAGTTCTCTGTGAGCATTTAAAGTACAAATTACAGGGCAGATCATAAACTAGAGTCACACTTAGGAGCACAGTTCTGGATCAATAATTTTCAGTTAGATTTTAGTTTTGTAATTTAACCAGCACATGCACAAAATCACAGATTTGTTCCAGTAACCTCACCCTATACTCTGCTAAGTTGTCTCTAGACATCTCTAAACTAGCAGGCTATTGAAGATAGAGATTATAGAAAATGAGCTGAAAAAACAACAATAAAAAAATTGGATCGCGATTCAATCACATATCAAGGTAACATCATCATTCTCTTCAAACTGAAGTATTTCAAACATCTGCTTCACATGCTGCTATAGATGAGGTTTCTTTATTACTATTTTTGGCCTACAGGGATTTTTTGACTCTGGATGTCTGTCAGTAACTTCACTATGACAAAAAATTCTGAAACAAGTCTTTTAGACCTAGGAATCAGAACATTTTCTGTAACTACTTTGCCTATTAAATACTTAAGACAAATCTTAATTCCTCAAATTAGGTTGCAGTAAAGGAACTTAAATTTATGTATATATAGTTGCTTACCAATGCAAATTCATGCGATACTCTTCCATCTGGAGGCAGCCTCGCTCCAAAGCCTAGAGCTGGGAACATTTTATCACTATCATAGTCCTGAATAATTTCACCTACTGCTTTCAGTGCCATGCCATATGCATTCAGCTGATAGGGATTCATATAGTGCAGTGAAGTAGGTTGTGAAGGGTTACCTGTTGAAACAAGAGTCAAGTTTACTTTACAATTGAATTACTCCCATCTTGAATCACTGCCATCTCTCCTAAAAACGTCAGAAATCTAGGAAAGAAGAAATTGAAAAGGAAACAAACTTATTTCCTATATATTTATTGTGGTTAAAACAGATAAAAAATGCAATGTTGCTAATGCATCTTTAATAGGTTAATATAGTGGCTGTAAGCTTTTTCACCAGTGAAATGATAGCAAGAAATTGTGACTAAACTTGTATGTTTGTGTCATTTTGGTAATGTAATACACAATTCTATTATGAAATTTACTGAAGCATTGAGAGATTTTGAAAACCATTCTGGAAGAGAATCAAAACTTCTCTCTGTTTCACCATCCTTCAACCTCACTCCTCCTCTTAAAACTTCTTGGTTTTGTCCCTCTCAACGGAATCTTCTAATTCAGCCAATTTGCTCACAGCAATAATAAACACACAAAAAAAATATGAAGTGTGTAAATAACTGCAAATTGTTCCTTTTTATGCAATTAAGAATTATTGTTATTTTATTTTATTTTAAGAAAATTTCTATCTGTTCTCTTTGTCCAGTTTTTCTGGACAGGAATTGGTTTCTAGTCTATTGTTGTTCAGCTGTCTCCAGGTGGTGCCAAGTATACCAATAATTAGTAATACAAACTACTTAAGCAGAATTCTGATATGGTATGCACACATAAACTACTTTAAAAAAATTCACTAAACACAACACAAGAATATAGAAGTTTATCTCCATTCTTACCATTTGAGGCTGTGAAATCAATAGCTACTGTGAAGTTGATTTGGGTTCTGTAAAATAAGCAGATACAGTTCTTACTAATAGCTTTACTGCCATGTGGAAAAATAAACAAGAGATGTGATAATGTTTTTGAACAAAATATAGGAAACTGACTTTCTAATTCAGGTAATATATATTGAAAATAATATTTCATGAACACACTGAAAACATATATTTTATTCCATCCCTCCTTTTTCATTGCTTAGAAAAAGAATCTAATTCTATATTTAGGTTATTATGATCTCTGTATATTATTATTTTCAACAGTATAAACTGATTTTTCCTTGTCAAGGAAGGCAATAGACAAGACAATTAGGGTTTTACTAATCTGCTCTTAACGCTAAAACCATGTCTTCAGTCAGCAAGTGTTTGAAGTCATGTTATACATAAAATCTTTGGAGAAGATAGCACAGTTTTTGGCAGAAGATTTCATTCAAGAGAACACAATACTTCAAGTGAGTGTATCCAGGAAAAATGTGGAAGTTAAAAGCAAAATCTGGGAACAGGAATATAAAGATTAGTGATTTGAGCATAGCTGAGTAAAGCCATTGTTGTGCATGAATCAACTGTCAGCACACCATTAGTGTCAGAAAAACTAGTCACTAATGGACTTATGGAGTGACAATCCAATTAACGCAATCCTCTTCCATAACTTCCTCCAGCACAAAATACTGTCATTCTGGAGAAAATCTCTTTACCGGTAAGAGTGTGATCAGACAGAAGAGTTTGGATGAATCTAGAAACTGGCTTTTTACTCAGAGCAAGACTTTTTCGTACTTCTTCAAATTTCAGCGTGCACCACTATGAACTTATTGACCAAACTGCCAAAGATTACAGCTCTCTGAAAGTTATTTTACATATTTAACTCATGCATGTTTAGATCAAATATCAACAGTCTGACATCTGGTCTTACTGCCCAAAGAAAACACTATTACTTTCATGAAGGTCTAGGTGTACACAAAATCATGTGGATTTTATTATACTGACCAAGATCTACACAAACTAAGCTAGGCATTAGTGGGCACCATCTCTAAAAGGTAGAAAAACCCCATTGACAACCACAGTATTAAGAAAAGCCTTCGCGTTTCCTTGGAATGCTGCCAGTGCAAAATATTTCTAAAAATGCTGTTGAATCAAAGTGGGCTTGAATGAAGAACAATGAAAGGTACTGCAGACTGAAAAGTTCTGAGACCTAGGATTTAGGAGAAATACATCCTGATAGTAATTCTGCACTCTGCTTTACACACTTTCATCCAAAATACACTACTGTTAATGGTTTGACAAGTCAGATTTTGTTTGATGGGTACCTGAATGGCAGTCCTCGTGGCTTATTAGCCAAAACGTACTTCTGCACCATAAGTTAGTTACAAGAATAAACATCTTACGAAGAGCATGCCAACTAGTTTTTTATCACCATCATTAGAGTGTGCAGTAAAGCTGTCCTTCTCAGCTGTTAATACAGTTAGGGAAACCTACCAACAACAAAAGACTAGTACAATACCATCTCTGTTTTTATGTTTAGAGTCCTTACTAGCACTGCTAAACAAAACTGGTTTTGGACAGTCATATCCCTGTACTTAGATTTTAAGAGCTTTACTGTGGTGCAACGTCTGAAGACTAAAATAAAACTCTTATAACCATTACACATCTGTACATCAAGAACAGAAACCCTTCAGCTGGCTCAAGAATGTATTACTGCGGAAAACCTCAACTTTCCCTCTGTCCGTAAACTCATTTTCTGCACCAGTTATCCCACTCCAACTTGTAAGAAGAAAGAGTTATGAACATTCTGAATGTAAGACTGAAATGAGAAAGCAAAGTAAAAAAAAAGAACTTTAAAAGGAAAATGGCTAATAAAAAAAAGACATCTAAAATACATCTAATTACACTCCCTGTGACTGAAAGTAATGACTGACAGCAGCAGTTTCAGAAGTATTTCTCAAACAGATATGTCTGTGTTAAATATACATTGCTCTGGATAACAGAAATTCAGTTGTTAAACTAGAAAAAATCCCTCACCCATTTAGCATCCACAGTAATCTCGACTACAGGCTTTCTCCAAGAAGAGTTTGTTTATTACTGCACGTGCCAACTTGGCAACCATAAAAATCATGATATAAAATAAGATTAAAACAGATGTCTACCTTTCTACAACAGAACTTGAATTGCTTATTTATTCTTACAACAGTTTTACAGATGCATATACAGATTAGAATTCAGTTTCTTAAATACAAGTTTCTAATGTTATTTTATAACCCCTACTGTACTTAATACACCATGGCAGATTCCAGGAGTCTAAAATAGCATTAAATGCCATTTTCAGGCAACTGGATCCCACTCTTAATGCAAGTGTAACATTGCATTATGGACTTACGACCACACAGAATATTATTTATGCCTTACATAGGACTGGGAAAGCTGGAACAAACTCACTTAAGACAAACATGTACTGTGTTTTCAATGACCCTTTTATACATACATATATAACACACCTGAATGTCCCTCTAAGTATGATATTGTGGAAAAGAGGCAAGGGAGACTAGGTCACACAAGGCACTAACTAACCCTATGGCAAAAGGAATAACAAACTACAAAAAGGTACAAAACAAGTATCAACCCTTGCAGTCAAAATTACCAAAATGCAATTAAATCTTCTTTGAGCACAAAACTGAGTATCTGAAGTTCAAACAATTTAACTTCAAAAAAGTACCACAGGAGAAAATATTTCCAAAAGCAGCTGCACTAATTGTGAATACAGTTTTTTGTGAATGATTATTATGAAAAGGTATTAATTTTCCTACTGCTTCTCAGGACTGAAAAAAAACCCAAACTGTCCATAATTAAAAAAAAAACTAATTTGGGAAGGCTAATTTAAAAGCTGTGTGTTGTGGGTACATCAGACACAACTAATTTGGAAGTCAAGTCTGATGATTAGAAAATTAATCTGAATGATATTTTAAGAAATGTTTTCACAGTAACACATGTTATTCTGGAAACAAATTAAAAGTAATGAATATATCTGACAGTTCACTGCCCTGTTTTTATTTTTACCATGTTTTATTTCTTTTCAATGGAATAATTTTTAGGTTCTATCCACTGCACATATTAATAACATGTTCATCAACACTAACATATTTTTGGTAAGATCTTTGATTACTATATTTTATGTAAGGGACAATGGTTGGAAAAAAAAATTCAGTGTGGATGCCTAAAATATTGAAAAGCATCTGAAATCACAGTCTTCAAGACAAACTTAGATGCACAATTAAATAATCTAAATTTTAAAACACACCAAGAAAAAGGAAGCTTTATTTAAGATCCTCTGCTGCTTGTTTTTACAGAAGTCCTCAGAGCTTAGAGTTGTATCTGAACTATAAAAAACACTGCAGTAAAATCACCACCTGCACAGTGATTAATTAGGAAGGATATACTGAACTATCTTTGTGCTTAACTCAGGTGAAAATAAATGAATTGGCAGACAATCTAGTTTAGACTTTTATACACAGAGCAGTTTGTTAGGAAAACTAAATAAGTGTTCATGTGAACACTGAGTGAGGCTTGGGGTGTTTTCAGGATTAACTGAATGCTCCTAGAAGGGTTATATAGTATTACTCTATACAGCAAGAAAGTAATTTTCTGAACAGAGCTCAAAATCACACACACACAAACAGTTTGATTTGTGTCCTAACTGTATGAAGAGCATTAGAAAATAAATGAACCAGTCACTAAGCTAGAACCATACTCCAAGGCAAGACCAAATGTGTAAGAAAAACGAAGGTTCTCAATCCACACAGCAAGCATAATGTAAATATCCATACCTAGGGAATCTCGAAAAGCAAAAAACCTCTTTTTCAGAGCCATAAATGAACACTCTATTGTTATCCCCACATATTTCTGTAATACTTCAAAACACCACTGTAGCACACTTACAATGCAATATGGAACCCAAATACCTCACATACAGGGCGTTTTTTAATCTAAGTTGCACAACATAGGTTAGATTTTTGTTTATAGAAGCACCGAATGTACACAGTACTAAGCTACAGAAAATTCCAATACATAAGAATTTTGAATTTACAATCCACAGAAAACTTAAGGCAATCTAACTATGTTGAAATTCATGTTAAAGCCACACTCTCTGTTTAGGTATAATGACATACAGCATTATTCAATCATGGAATGCATCTTTTGTAAAAAAATAAAACCACTGTACTGGTAGCTGTTTGATCTATAAAGCATCAAAATAAAATAACATTAATAATTAAAAAACCCAAGGCTGGAAAAGTAGTGCATGCAAGTAGCCAAGAATTATCAAGCTCCTTAATACAATCCCAAACCATCAACTTGGGTATAAGGAAGAAGTCTTTCACAGGTTTCCCAGAGACATGAAAGCTCCATCTCTGGAGACATTCAAGACCAGGGTGGACAGGACTCCAAGCACCTGGTGTAGCTGTTGGTGCCCCTGTTCATTGCAGGGGACTTGGACTACATGACCTCTGAAGGTCTCTTCCAACTCAAATGATACTACAATTCTATGAAATACTTAAAGAACCCAGAATACTAAGACACTAGAAGAACTTCATACAGGGAGAGGCAAGAAGATCCAGAGTAACAGGAGAGACAAAGTAATTGAGGCTAAGGGTCAAGGTTTTTTTGCTGTTCTTTTAAAATATTTCTAGTTCCTCACATTTTTCACAAGTAATGTTTTTCTGATCAGGAAATGCATTTGCTGAGGTTGTTTTTCTGCTTTCCCAGATGCACATTCCCCAAGGAGCTAGATGAGAAGCTCGTGACACCTAGGGCTTCAAGTGAGGTTGTAAGGTCAAAAAGCTGTGCACAAAAGCTACCACAACACTGCTGTCTGGCTAAGCAGGCTGGGTCACTGAGTGTCCTGACTCAGGGGAGGGCTCAGACAGAACATCCAAGCACAGCAATACACCTTGTGGACTCAGAGCTGGTAAAGGAAGACATGACCTCTCAGGGTGAACTCACCCTATATTATCACTAGCAGTAACAAAAGTATCTTACCAGTAGAAGTAATCTTCACCACGGAGCAGCCTGTGTCTTTGGGAGAGCAAGGTAAAACTATCCTCTTTCAAACACAGTTGATACACATGAGGGAACAAGTTAAGCCTGGATGTAGCTGTTGACAAGGCAGTGTCAGTTTTTTCTAACAGTACATTGGAAGAAAACAAGAAATTCCTTCTGTGTCTTCAGAGCGAAAACCAGCTGGTCTGATAGCAGGGGGGAGTCAGCGAAGGTCTGAGAATAACTTATTGCACAGCAATCTATAACTGAGCTAATGGAGTAACTAACACTAACAAGGGGCTGTATCATCTCCATGGTATTTAATCTAAAAAGTCTCCAGTGACAGTATTTTTTTAATTTCCCCTTTGCAAATGCAGCATCAAAACAAACAACATTTTCCGCATGAATGTTCCACAAGATCTTCCTCCTATATAGATTTATTACTCCTAATTATTCTCCAAGGATATAGTATACATGGTTAAGTCTCTACAATACGTAGCTATGGTAGCCCTTGCTTCACAGCTCTCTCTCAACTAAGCTTCTTCAGTACATCAAATAAGTATGCCATTATATATGATGGCTGGATGAAAATAGCTGTCATAAAAGCAGTTCTAAATTTCCTTTTTTGACCATCAATGATTCAGTACACCTCAGTTAAAAATGAAAGCCCAAAGTCCTTACAATCCAAACAATATGTAGATGTTCATATCTGAAAATATTTATGAAGGCAAGTTTTAACACAATGGTGCAGAAACATTTCCTCTTATTTTTCACTAATCTGGGACAGAAAAGATGACTTAACACTTTTAGGTTGAAAGAGGATACAGTTCCTGAAATTTTCATGATTTACAAACATCTAAAGTATCACATGCTATTCTAAGATGTTTAGAAAGTCTGAAAAGCATAGAAAGTTTTTCATAGATGTTCCTTCTGTCCACTAAGTCTTGCAGCTTTATGGTTCCTGGTCTCATTTCTAGACAAAACAGAGCCAACTACTCTACATTAAAATTTGATAACATTAGGATAAGGGGAATGGTTTAAAACTAGAAGAGGGGAGATTCAAGTTAGATATTAAAGGGTCACTCAGAGGGTGGTGAGGACTGGTGCAGCTGCCCAGAGAAGCTGTGGGTGCCCCATCCCTGGTTCAGATCTGGGTTGGACGGGACCCTGGGCAGCTTGAGCTGGTGGGTGGCAACCCTGTCTAAGGCAGGGGCAACCAAACCAGATAATCTTTGAGATCCCTTCCAACTCATGCCACACAAGGAAAAGCTAGCAAATAAGATGATACCACTTGATGGACAACAGATGTAAAAGAGACAGTGTTATTAAATAAAAATAAATTAGAACATATGAACAAATTTCTAAAAAGCCAAGTAACTGATGATACTTACAATGAAATATTCCAATTAAGAACATGCAGATTCAAAATACAAATTAAATCAATACTGCAGTCCCAATTCATTACAGTTAAAGCTGGCAAGCTTTAACTTAAATCAGTATTCATTCTAGACACTTCAAATCAATTACAATAAAGTTCTGAACATGAAATATTTCATAAGCATTCATTTATAGAAGAGACAACATTGTGCCTACTGCAGAATCTGTGTTTTTTCCCCTTGCCTTCCTACATGAAAGAAAAACAGGGAACTAAAACAAAAATTTTGGAGGACATAATTGATGGGAAAACAGACTGATAAATGAGGAAAATTTCATGCTGCTCTTCCTCCAAAATTTGTTAACTGGACTGAAACTGATGTGCAGTATTAAATAACATGAAGTAACAAAGATAGGATCAAGGAAAATGGCTCTGAGACTCAGTCTCCTTGTTATATTTCCAAAGAAGAAAACTATAGGTGGTAAATGAAAAGGTAACATTTTATAAAAAATCTTTACAGTTTTCACTGGCATGTGCTTGGAAACAGCTGAATGAGTCACTAAAAAAGATTTTGATAAAATAATTAAATGATTAGTATTAGCACTCAGACTTTTAACCACATTCTACTAAATTATACTGGTTTTTTTACCAAAAAAAAAAAAGAGGAATAATCTTCAAAAGTGGTAATTATTAATATCGCAAGACTGCACTTAGAAAACACAAAATATCAATAAAATTACAAAAGTATTGTTTGTTTTCAGATTTTCTATTAATTAAAAATTTTCTATTAACAGTCCTATAAAAGTGAGTTGTATCTTTCAGCTTTAACGATTCCCTACCAAAACTAGAACACTTGCAAAAATGAGAAGTGTTCAATAACAGATTGACTATGATTGTTAATATGGAAAACACAACCAGAAAAACTTCAACACTCTAAGTATTCTTCTGTTATCTCAGGCAGCTGTCTACCTTTCTCTCTCAGTGTCTACCTCAAACACACAACAGTCCATAGCAGTCACTGAAAATGGACTCAGAAACATAGAATTGACTGGCATCCTATCCATGGCAATCTAGGCACCTCAGAACAGTTTGTCAAGCAAAAGCACTGTCAGAATCCCTTACAGAAGACAGGTAACATTTTTCAGATGTAAAAATTCCAGTAGTACCACCACACCGTTCCTGACTCATATTACATTTTACCCTTGCTAAATTTAACAGATTCTAACACAGTCAACAAGTGAATTGAACCCTCTTTGAGGAGAAACAGGAGGATCTGAAGAGTGGAAACAAAGAGTGATAAGTACTCCATCAGAATTGAACTGAAGGTAAGGACTGCAACTCCAGAATACCCAGATCATTTTTTGATCCAGAAGCATCCAGGAACAAAATTCAGGGGCTCTGAGGATAGTAAAAAACCTAACTAACCCTAACCAGCCTCACTTCAGCCCTCTGACCACACCCCCATTGGCACAGGAGCCCCATTTCATCTCGGCCTTCAAACTCATGTCAGAGGAACATAGATCTCCAGCCCAGCTATGCCCACAGGTTTCATGGCTTCATCTCCTTGAATTCCCAGCACAGGCCCACCTGACAATCACTGGAACTGATTCTGACCCTTATCTGTGCTTTGAATTTTCATCCAGATTTTGGTCTCCCTCATTATCACTGACTTTCTTGAAGTTCTGGACTCTTAGCTGAACCTGTTCACCATCTCTGGGCCTGCCATGCTTTCCCTGTTCATGGAATCAAAGAATGGCTTGAATTGGAAGGGATCTTAAAGATCCAAGTTCCAAGGCCCCTGTCTGGGACAAGGTTGCCACTCACTGGATCAGGGCCCCATCCAACCTGGTCATGAACACCTCCAAGGATGGGGCATTCACAGCTTCTCTGAGAACCTGTTCCAGCACCTCACCACTCTGTGGGTAAAAAACTTCCTTCTAACCTAAATCACCCCTCATTTAATTTTAAATTGTTCCCCCTTGTCCTATCACTATCAGACTGTAAAAAGTAGGCCTCCCTCCTGCTTATAAGCATCCTGTGAAGACTAGGAGGTCACAGTGAGTTTTTCCCTGAGCCGTCTCTTCTCCAGGATGAACAAATCTAGATCTCATCCCTTTTCTTCAGAGCACTGCAGTCCTCTGCTCACCTTCATGGTCCTTCTCTAGACCCACTCCAAAAGTTCCACACCCTTTTTGTGTTGGGAGCCCCAAATCTGCATGCAGTACTGCAAGTGGGGCCACATGAGGGCAGAGCGGAGGCAGACCTCCCTCTCCCTGCTGGACATCCCTCTTTTGATGCAGCCCAGGAGACTGTTGGCCTTCTGCGGCTGGAAGCCCACACTGCTGACTCATAAGAAGCTTTTGTCCACCAAAATGTGGGCATACATGTACTGTGCAACTGGGCCCCAGTTAGTGAGACCCCATCCCACCATTCATGCTATCCCCTTTTTCAGCTTCTAGTTCAGAGACTGGAGGCTTTGCCAGATGCTCTATGACACATGGCTTCCTTCCTCTACATATGTGTGTGACTGCTTAAACACCTTACTGATGGGCCTATAAAACTCCCTCCGAAGGTCTGACATAACCAGTTGTGTGGAAGACACTGTAATATCAGTCAAGTCTGAAATGATGCAGAAAAAATATGTTGAGACAAGAAAGAAAAATTTCTCCACAGATATGAGTAACAATTTTAAAAAGAACATATCTACATCCATGTTTAAAATCTTAAACATTCGCATTTGTAAGTACTGTCCATAAAAATGCCCTCATTGCATTTAAACTTAATGAGACAAAAGACACTGTGTTTTCACATGCGTAAGAGATTATTACTACAGCCTTAGTAAAAATACTTATTTTATTGGATGGAGAACAAACAGCAGTAAATTTGGATTTCCTGACTTTGCAATTTAAATTTTTGGAAGAATTTAAACATCAAAGAATTTGTTACTCCTTGAGAGAGAAAAAACATTACTCTCTGCTGCAGCACATTACTGAGGTCAACAATATGGACTACCTTTTAGCAACGATCTACCAGTTATCTGTTTGGTATGGTGTATAATTACTGGCTGTATTTCTAAAAAACTTAGCACAGAAATGTAGAAATGTAGCACAGCCAGCTTACTGACAGTTTCTCTGTAACCAAAATATAACCTGTGGCATCTTCTTAGCAGAACAAACTTCAGTGACAAATGTCTAAGGAATAAACCTTAAGCACATTATCATCTGTAGGATTATCACTACTGGAAACAAAGATGAAGCTGCGTATTGCTAATGGCAAAACACAACATAAACTTCTTTTTATTTTATCTGAAGCCTGGTTGAAGACTGCCGCAAGAAAAGCTGGTAACCTGTATCTCCAAAGGTAATCAATGACCTAAAATAGCTATAGAAAATACAGTCAGACAACATGCCTCAAAAATCTATATTAAGTGCCTAGAAATGTGTGACAGATTATTTCCCTTTTTTTTAGAGAATATTGCCTTCTGGTACAGAGATTAATAGTCAGGAATTTCTGACATTTGATCCCACTTCCATGTATATTCTAAGGTAAGCCATTGATGCTTCTGTCTGTACTTCCCTTTTGGAATGATGATAAATGAGAAACTGAATGTGTTATAAATTTTATATAACTAGTATTGAAAAAAATGCTTTTGAAGGGGAAAGGCTCTAAATAAATGCCAATCTTACATAAATCAAAGGTCAGTGTAGTCCAAAGAAATAAAACAGCATCTTACTCATTAAATAGCATATACATAATTCCCTTTCAGTTAATCCCATTTTCACTGGTTGATCAGAGGTCATTACTAAATCTCATTATTTTTGTACCATTACCTATTCCAACAGCATACATGAAGTTCCATAACTTAACTGACATCAATAACTTAAGAAAG
>VXAB01007355.1:283897-298950 GCA_013399175.1 Odontophorus gujanensis | reverse complement strand
AATAAAATAAAATAAAATAAAATAAAATAAAATAAAATAAAATAAAATAAAATAAAATAAAATAAAATGGATGTAGAAAATAATGTAACCATTTCAGAAACCATTTTTTGAAAGGGAAGAGTCAGGTTTGGAAGTCTGCTACAATTTTTTTGGTGGTTGTTCTGTTCTGTTTTGGTATGGGTGGCTTATTTATTTATTTTTTAAGTGAACGACAATGGATGAAAGAACACTTTCCANTGGCTTGAATTGGAAGGGATCTTAAAGATCCAAGTTCCAAGGCCCCTGTCTGGGACAAGGTTGCCACTCACTGGATCAGGGCCCCATCCAACCTGGTCATGAACACCTCCAAGGATGGGGCATTCACAGCTTCTCTGAGAACCTGTTCCAGCACCTCACCACTCTGTGGGTAAAAAACTTCCTTCTAACCTAAATCACCCCTCATTTAATTTTAAATTGTTCCCCCTTGTCCTATCACTATCAGACTGTAAAAAGTAGGCCTCCCTCCTGCTTATAAGCATCCTGTGAAGACTAGGAGGTCACAGTGAGTTTTTCCCTGAGCCGTCTCTTCTCCAGGATGAACAAATCTAGATCTCATCCCTTTTCTTCAGAGCACTGCAGTCCTCTGCTCACCTTCATGGTCCTTCTCTAGACCCACTCCAAAAGTTCCACACCCTTTTTGTGTTGGGAGCCCCAAATCTGCATGCAGTACTGCAAGTGGGGCCACATGAGGGCAGAGCGGAGGCAGACCTCCCTCTCCCTGCTGGACATCCCTCTTTTGATGCAGCCCAGGAGACTGTTGGCCTTCTGCGGCTGGAAGCCCACACTGCTGACTCATAAGAAGCTTTTGTCCACCAAAATGTGGGCATACATGTACTGTGCAACTGGGCCCCAGTTAGTGAGACCCCATCCCACCATTCATGCTATCCCCTTTTTCAGCTTCTAGTTCAGAGACTGGAGGCTTTGCCAGACGCTCTATGACACATGGCTTCCTTCCTCTACATATGTGTGTGACTGCTTAAACACCTTACTGATGGGCCTATAAAACTCCCTCCGAAGGTCTGACATAACCAGTTGTGTGGAAGACACTGTAATATCAGTCAAGTCTGAAATGATGCAGAAAAAATATGTTGAGACAAGAAAGAAAAATTTCTCCACAGATATGAGTAACAATTTTAAAAAGAACATATCTACATCCATGTTTAAAATCTTAAACATTCGCATTTGTAAGTACTGTCCATAAAAATGCCCTCATTGCATTTAAACTTAATGAGACAAAAGACACTGTGTTTTCACATGCGTAAGAGATTATTACTACAGCCTTAGTAAAAATACTTATTTTATTGGACGGAGAACAAACAGCAGTAAATTTGGATTTCCTGACTTAGCAATTTAAATTTTTGGAAGAATTTAAACATCAAAGAATTTGTTACTCCTTGAGAGAGAAAAAACATTACTCTCTGCTGCAGCACATTACTGAGGTCAACAATATGGACTACCTTTTAGCAACGATCTACCAGTTATCTGTTTGGTATGGTGTATAATTACTGGCTGTATTTCTAAAAAACTTAGCACAGAAATGTAGAAATGTAGCACAGCCAGCTTACTGACAGTTTCTCTGTAACCAAAATATAACCTGTGGCATCTTCTTAGCAGAACAAACTTCAGTGACAAATGTCTAAGGAATAAACCTTAAGCACATTATCATCTGTAGGATTATCACTACTGGAAACAAAGATGAAGCTGCGTATTGCTAATGGCAAAACACAACATAAACTTCTTTTTATTTTATCTGAAGCCTGGTTGAAGACTGCCGCAAGAAAAGCTGGTAACCTGTATCTCCAAAGGTAATCAATGACCTAAAATAGCTATAGAAAATACAGTCAGACAACATGCCTCAAAAATCTATATTAAGTGCCTAGAAATGTGTGACAGATTATTTCCCTTTTTTTTAGAGAATATTGCCTTCTGGTACAGAGATTAATAGTCAGGAATTTCTGACATTTGATCCCACTTCCATGTATATTCTAAGGTAAGCCATTGATGCTTCTGTCTGTACTTCCCTTTTGGAATGATGATAAATGAGAAACTGAATGTGTTATAAATTTTATATAACTAGTATTGAAAAAAATGCTTTTGAAGGGGAAAGGCTCTAAATAAATGCCAATCTTACATAAATCAAAGGTCAGTGTAGTCCAAAGAAATAAAACAGCATCTTACTCATTAAATAGCATATACATAATTCCCTTTCAGTTAATCCCATTTTCACTGGTTGATCAGAGGTCATTACTAAATCTCATTATTTTTGTACCATTACCTATTCCAACAGCATACATGAAGTTCCATAACTTAACTGACATCAATAACTTAAGAAAGTACAGCCTTTACATGAGGAAACAATACAGTTCTTACAGTAATTACTTGAGTCATCATATGCAATGTACAAATACAAATTATTAGTGAATTACAATGAGATTGTAACAAGAAAACTTCGTTGATATTACACACCCGCCTTTAATATAGTCAAGGAATGAAACCTCTGTTTCAATTAGGAAGGAAAGCAGTGTTACCTGAAAGCAAATAAAAAACAGTCAGATACAAATTGTCATTTCCCAGTTTAACAAGTAGAGACANCAAACATACGCTTACTCTTTTTGAAGCAGTCAGTTTTGTTTAAAGATCTCAACTACGATTACTTATGTCATTTCTCATCTCATATTAGCAGTTGTATTGAGTATTGATGCACACACATACATATGAATACATGAAAATATTTAAAGTGGAACATACATAAAAATGAGGAGATGAGAAAATTCTTCACTATCAGTTGTGATGATTTGTGAATTTTGTGGGTCCTAAACACAAGTAGCAGCTTAAAGTGTGGCATTTTGAGTGCTCAAGTTGCAGAAATTTTAACTCAAGTGGAAAAGATCTGGCATTCAAGATTTTCATATAAATTCATGAAGCAAAGAATTCACTTCATATTATTTTTGCTTTATTTAGAAATTATGCAGTCCATATTTCTGAACTTAAAATGGCTTCCTAGGTAGTAATGAATGGAAATGTCTACTCTATCAGTGTATTTCTTTAAATCAGTAGTGAGATAGCAATCAATAGCAATCATAGCAATGACCTATATCCACTTTGTTGATTTTTTTCTAGAAGGCAACCTTCCATTAGTGAGAATGGTGGTCTTAGAAAATTTGGAAATTGAGAAATCTGTTGGGACAACAAACATATTGGGTGAATGACAGAAAGAAGTAAAAACAAAACTGCAGGCAAACATACAGGAAAGTGACTACTCTTAGAAGCTTAAGGGAAGCCTGTACACATACGTAAGGGCAAACAAGAATAAAAAGGAATTAAGAAAGAAAGTATAAAAGCAATGATAAAAAGTACCAGTAAAGAAGAAAAGAGGAAAGAAAATTACTAACACCAAGTGATTTACTGTAAATTTCCTGTTGAGACAAAAAATAAAAAACCTACAGCTTAGTCTGTCTGCCCAAATCTGAGTAAAGATGTTCTTTCAAATCGAAAGAACTTTATTCTAACACTTTAATTAGCAAAAAAAGAAAAGAAAACTATAAATCTAATGAATCAATCAGATCTTTCATGGTATATTTTCATGGACAAACTACTTTTTACATTTTAAAACAGAGGTACAAAATAAGTGATAGTTTACATATTGATGAACAGACTTACATAAGAAAGTGAGACTGACAAATAGTTTCTTCAAAGCTATATAGTTCAGAGTGAAAGTAGTCTTCCTGACTTCACTGGAACTTTTCACGAGCAAAAAAGCCCCATGTTGGATGCAAAAGAACATATCTAAAATCTGATTTGATTTTCCAGTATACAGCCCTTCAACATTTATCTTCATTTTCTCATAGATGTTCTGAGTATCATGGGTGCCAGAACATGGAAGACGAGAAAATGCTGAAGGGAATTATTTGCATTGCTAGCAAATGGTTGATAATAAATATGAATAAAAGGACATCAAACTCTCATCTGAAATTAGACTTAACAGAATTTTCAGGATAGATTTACAAACACCTGTTGTTAATAAAAATTTATGGCTCTTTGAGTTTTAGCATGATAGGCATTACTATTGAGGCTAGGTGAGCAGTTAAATTTAAAAATAAAATTGAAAAAAAAATTCTGAAAATACGAATATGTTTCAGACAAAATTTAATAATGTCCAGTCAAATAATTTCAAGAATCTGCCCTCAGCTTTGGTATAAGTCATTTTTAAAATCATTGGCAATTTAACAGTACACTTGAAAACAACTTTTATCAACTTAAAACAAAAAAAAAAAAACACAACAACAACAAAAAAAAATCTGAAAATAAATGCTTAGTAAATAGTTTATTGTAGTAGCTTTCTCAGATGGTTCTATTCCAACTCTGTTACATGGCAAGTCAACTACTCTGTATTTCAAGAGAAAAGCATCCAGTTCTATCTACTTACTGTTCCAGAGTTAATATATTTTTTCTTTTTTCCTTTTTTCTTTGGATTTATTACCTAGAAACACAGACAAGTATTAAAGAACATTCATTTTTGAATAAACATGAAGATAATTGTTAAGACATTTTCAATTCAGAAAACTGAATGTGTAGAATCTAAATTTATTCAGTGTGCCTTTTACTTAAGCACCTCAAGGCTGGTATATACACAGACTTCAAAACCAGTGACTTATTTTCACAATACCTGCTAGGTAAGACAGTGTTGTTACTCATATTCAACAAATAAGACTGAAACAACAGAGGTGAGAGTGTTCATTACATCTGAGTGCACAGTGACTGAATTTTCACAGAATTCTGCATTTTTCTGCACTCCTGATTATAGTGTTACAGCATACTAGGTCATCACTTCTTTGTCTTCCAGTGCACCTCTTCAGTTAACCTACTTTCATCTTCTTAGTAGTATCTGTGAAAAGTGGAAGTTGTTCTACTGTTTTTTGTATGTGGTGCAATGACAGGTATGGCAATTGCGAGGCAAGGCTTGGATCATATAGTCTCATAACTAGTTTGCTATTTCATGCAATCTGGCACAGACCATCACCTGACTGACACAGTGCACTCCCAGTACACAAGAATCTTCACAGAATTGGACTACAGAGTACTAAATCATTCTCTCAAATGTCTTGAACCCAATTCATACAATCTCCCATTGCAGACATTGAAAAAAAATTGTTTCCTTTCTCAATACCACATTTAAGTCTCAGATGGTTTCACTAAATGTGTGTAAAAAACATATTCCCATTCTACTCATAATCGCACACAGGATTGGAACCAAAACACTATTTTGTTAATTAGGTTATTAACTATCTCCTAAGTAGGAAAACTCAAATTCTTGTGGCTTACTGCC
The DNA here is from genome assembly GCA_013399175.1 of Odontophorus gujanensis. Classification (NCBI taxonomy): domain Eukaryota; kingdom Metazoa; phylum Chordata; class Aves; order Galliformes; family Odontophoridae; genus Odontophorus; species Odontophorus gujanensis. The sequence continues at coordinate 293,585 of VXAB01007355.1, read as the reverse complement.
AAGTTCTACTGTAAACTATGCACAGATGTTCTGGGAATGACAAGGAATGAAAGCATTCCCAACTGAAATTTCAGCCACTTAACTGCTATTAAGTATTGCAACAATAATCCCTGAAAATGGGAAAAATAGCAAAATGTCTTCCAAAAATTCACCCCCAACCAAAATGAAATCACAAAGACTACATCCCTTGCACAACACAGAACAGCTGTGAAATGCAAATCAGAAAGAGATAACTATCATTGGAGATCTTCCCCAACAGGTTAACTAAGACTGATGCTGCCTCTTCAGTTGGCCACACTGCTTTCTGGTGAGTATTCTTCAAACCTTTTAGTATGTAACACAAAGGTGCCCTCTGTCACACTAAAAAATCCTAAATAACCCATCCCCCTCCTAGTAATAATAGCTGGACAGGTGAGCTCTGAATTAAATCTGTATATATATGCAATGCAATAATGCTTGTTGAACCAGAATCTTGGGTGGAAGGTGACTCTTACTGGCAATTGCCCAGAGCAGGAAGATGAAGATAGCAGACTGCCTGCCTGCCCCATGGTCCTTCATTCACAACTCACACAGTGCTGCTAAGTGCCCAAAAGAAGACTCATGAGAATCTTCTGCTTCACGTAACTTGACAATTGACATCTTAGGAATTGTGAGGAAATGCACTAGAGCTTGGATTGAAATGTCATGGGAAACTGTTGGGATCAAAGATTAATTAAATCACAGCTTCCCTCTCTCTTAATTCCAGGTACTATGATAATAACTATGTAGACTTTGCTCAAATTTCAGGATACACAATGCATTTTAGTCTCTGAAAGCTTTATATCCCTGCAACAACCACGGATGCTACTTGAACTCTTACCTGTTAAAAACAGTCCATTGAAGAGAGATTGTTGTAACAGTGTTTCTAGTTCAAAAACACTCAAACAAAAATTTCTCTATCTGCCTTGGGCAGTTTAGCTGTAGCATACTTAAAAGAAGAATTTGCCCAGAATCTTTCGTTCTGATATTGCACAGATTGATCATGTGGAAGCAGCACGAAAGTACAAAGGATTGTCACATGGGGAGGGAAACACTGGCTGTTCACGAAATGTATGCTACTGCTGGGAGTAAGATATTGATAGTGTATTTAAGAAACTGAAAAATCACTGTAAGATGTTAAGACAGTATATTCCTGGTAGGGTAGGAGTCATGTCAGTGGTACAACAAGAGAGGACAGTTTCACTGCACAGAGTACTCTGCTGTGACACTATCTGTAGATAGCTGCTGCAAATTACAGTAACTCCATAGGGTTGATTCTGGATCTAAATAAGAAAAACATGGCTTTAAGTTATCTTTGTCCTGTTCTGCATAGCAGCACCTTTGCTCTTTGCCAGAATAAACATACAGCACATCACTGGAGGACCTTTCTTCCCTACCTTGCATTAGTGCTTGCACAAACCATCATGCCAGCATTTTAAGAAAGATAGATACATTACAAAATACTGAAGTTTAATGGCAGTGATCAAGACCAAAGCATGGCTTAAAGAATTACAAAGATCTGCACACCACAGAGAAACAAACAGACCCAAAAACCAATAAAACTCAGCCAGCCGATAACTGCATAGGTTTGCCTTCTCATATCGGCAAATGTCTGCATTACCTGCATTTAATTTGAAGGTAAAGTAGCTGCTAATTTAAAGGAGGAGATACTCAATACCAACAAGATTGCACTATAGGAGATACTGAAAAAAAGTTCCTGTTTTCTTGACAGTACAAGTGACCTCTGATATTGATGTTAGGGAGCATACTTCCTCCTGGGGAAGCTGGAGGGGTAAGACCAAAATCTGGGCTTTTGGTAATATATGGAGGCCAAGGATATAGCCACTGAAAAAATACCAAGAAAAGTATCATACACAAAGTCACATGTCAGGAAAGAGCTCCAGAAACAAAAACACAAACACTTTCAGGCCCCTCCAAAACAACAGAAGCTTAAGTGGAAAAAAAATGTTAAGTGCCTTATTTTTTCTTCAGTTCCTATACTTGGTCTCTGGACTAGAGTAATAAGAGGACTCGTTTTATGCTAACGAAATTCTTCTAGAGAATGGGAATGCTCACCAACATTTTCCATGTGAGGACTGCTTTTAACAAGAATAAACCTGCTGGTAACCAAACCCAGGAATAGGATGTGTTACTGTGGTGTGAAGACAGCAATGTATTGTGTGAGGATGAGTCAAGGTTAAATCCAAATGGTCCACAAATTGAGACAAAATAAAAGCAATTTCCAGGAGGATGCATGGCTGCCTTTCCTATATTTCCCTCAGGAATTCTGGCAGATGGGGCATTTTCCTGAGTTATGTTCATTTTTCAGCTGATATAAACATCTTCACCAGTTCACCAGAGAGGAGACTACAGCCCCTTCAATCTGAAAGGAAAACAACTAAACTAAAAACTCATAGAAAGAATGGACCATTCTTATGGTTAGCAGTATTTATAAGCTCTGAAAGGGATAGAACATTTCATATTTTATAATCAGCTCATCTTCATAAAGGACATGTTACAAAATTACCAGAAAAAATGCACATATAAACTGAAAAAAAGTGCACATAAAAAAGACAACTTTAATACTTCTCTTTGGGTCCTTAATTACTCCACTGACCAAAGAAAACAACAAAACAGTGAAGTTAAAATTATAAAGAATGTTCTTTGCAAATCTTTGAAAGTGGGTCTACGAAAGGCCTATGGAGGAAAACCTTCAGATTTAGCACTTCAGCTTACAGAAAGCACTGGGCCCAATCCATTCACTTTGCCTATGAGCATACGTGAAATGGAGGATGCTGAAAAGTTTACACAGAAATGGCTAGACATATGCCTACATATGTAAAAATGCAACAGTATATATTTTCACACAGAGAAATATGCAGGTTCTTGGAATACATACATTATTTCCATGTGAAATTACTACTTCGAGGTCTTGCAGGGACTACTTCTACTTGTAATAATGCTGCCCTGATTAAGTAAATAGGCTGCCAAACCCCACTGTCATATTAGCATCACAAGGCAGTTGTGACTTTCTGTGAAAATACACTGATAACTCATAACATCACCAAGGCAAATTTGATGCTTAAGTACTGTTGCATACCTAAACACTAGTCTACTGTAGGGATAAAAAGTGAAGAAAGGACAGAGAGAAATCAGGAAAGTAGAGTTCGTTTCCTACTATCACCTTCCTATCATCTAAACTAGGGGAAAATACTTCCTGGGTGTGGGCAATACATGTAGTTACATATACACACACACATAAAAAGATGGAGAAACTCAAAACACTCCATACGGTCCTATGATGGGAAAGAAACCTATTCCTTCCTCTGGAATTCTGGAAGACAACTCAATGCAAAACAGCAAAGATGCTTGACACAGATCCAGACAAGCCAGCAGTGTAAGGAGAACAGCAGAGAAAGACTTCCTAGCTCAGGTCCTAAAAGGAGGATGACTATGCTTAATCAGTACCAGAACAGGTCATTAGGATAAAACAATTTAGACAGAATTCACTATCTCAGATGCAGCATGTTTCTAACACATCCATCCTGCTTCTAGAGGTGGAGCATACTGACAGGCTCTGGAGTTTCTGCACTACACGCTGTCCACCAAAAATAAAGTTGAAATTGCCTAATTACATTACAATTTTTTTAAAATTTCATATTGCACTTTCCACGCCAAATCAAGATTCTTCTAGGATATTAATTTAAAAAATAAATTTTAATTAATAAGTTTTACTGCTTGGACTTTGAAGTCAATTTTTTTGTGTGTGTGTGCCTAAATTAGGAGTAGTTTTTAAAGTGACCTTTCAAAAACAAGAAAAAAGTGCTGAAAATGAGTTTTTTTATGACACTCTTAAGTTTCTGCAGGTCAGGTTTTGTTTGTACAAACTCTGATTGCTTCTGAGAACAAATTACAGAACGCTCTGAAGGGAAAAAAATCTATTTTGTTTTCCAAATCTTAGTAATGGCAGACTAAACTATGAAAGAAGCGCCACACCAGGAATTTATTAGGTTTGAAATAAATAGATGTATATAACTTTGGCAATGGGGCCCTGAGAGGACAGTGATGTAGACATTCTTTACATTTACCCACAATATAAGAGAAAGTCATACAGCAGTTAGAAGTGCTTGAATTGACAATTGCCTGACAATCCATCAGTTGGCAAATAATTGAATCCCAAGCTGCAAATAAGAGGCAAATTTTTAATCAAAGATGTTTACTCACCATATGACAAACAAACGCACAAACAAGGTAAATTTTCTGTTATCTGTAATCTTAGCATCAAAACTGTAAAAACTCTCATGTCTGCAGTGGAGACCAAACACATGTATCGCTGCATCTAACACAGGATTGTTGTTTATTTAGATAAGTGAAACTAGCATCCAACTTAGTTGCTCCAGATTACATCTAACAACCCAGCCATCTGAGTCTCAAGTACTCTTCTTGCCCTGCTAGAGCCCAGTGCATATATGCATGCACACATACCTACTAACTCTTAAATCCATTTATGGAGCAACACTTTTAGATTTCCTGCTCTTCTTCATTAAAGGAGAAATGTGAAATAATTCCAAAGCTTTAATTTTGACAAGCAATGTGGAGATTTAACCAGTTTACATGAATACTGGAAGCTTTCCCACTTATTTTCTGAAGGTGAGCAAATAGAACACTTACCTCATACACATTGAACTGAGATTGCCCTCTTGATAACTCTCTGTAACTTGTTGTGAATTCTCCAATGAAATCGTGACTATATAAAAAATACACAACGTTTACTACTTGAAACATCTAATACACATATTTACAAAAAACAGAAGCACAGTCAGTATGAACTAATACCCAAGAGATCAGCAATGGCAAAACATGAAATTGGCTTAAAAATTTGTATTTTCACTTTGTTGTCTTCAGCAACAAAAATGAAAACTTGACGTATCAGGTTAAATCTTTCTTATAGCTTCTGCTTAGCTTAGCTACACAGTGAAGACTAAGCTGTAAATTAAGCTTACACATGAGGCAGATCACTGAAGAATCTAAGAAAACAGAATGGGCTATCAAATATTATTACCACTTTCTCACTGGATCACCACTGGCATCTTGCTCTAACACAAAAGCAGCGGCTACAAGCTTTTCCTTTCTGAATTGTATTTCTGTTCTACAAATAAATTCCACATTTCCATGTGCTGTCATTCACATTTTGAAAACTGCTTTGTCAGCTCCTAGCCAGGGAAGAGCACACTGCAAAGTAACCACTGTGGGCAGGGTGGCCAGAGGGAAAGTGCTGGATGATGCACCACTGTGAACGGCTTCTGGGGTCAGGGAGCAGGACCACAGAATGGGAATGGAACATCTGGAGTGGTCAGCAAGCACACAGCTTGACTGCCTAACAGCCTGCTACACAACATTCAGGAATTGTGACACCTTCTGTGCCCATCTCTGCCATTCCCAGCTGAACTTTTCTCACTGCTGCTCCAACTCCCGTTTCCTCCTGATCCTCTCTCCCTCTGTCTTCACAGCTGTTCCCAAGCAAAGCACCGTACCTACTCTGTACTCTGCTTTCACAACCAGTGAGCTATGAAAACAATTTATGATTTTTTTTTATCGTTCCTCCAACAGTAAATGAGAATAGAATGTCAAAGTTTTATAATTTTGTTGCTTGTAAAACTTGTTTTTAAGAAATATAGCACATTTCTAATTAAAGTATAAATACTTAAAGCAGATTTAAATAGTCCTGAGTATTGCGAGAAAAGGAAAGTTAAAAACAATACATAGCAACATGAAATTTCTTACTTTATTAATAACAAAACAAACACAACATTAAAACTCCCCATCTGAAACCAGCGAGAATTCAAAACTATCTGTAAACCAAGCAAATAAAAGGTTCAGCTATCATGGCAATGCTGAAAACATCTAAAGCACCCAGCAGAAAGCTTGAGAAATACTATACAGTGAAGACGTTACTGACAACTCAGATTCAGAGTCATGAAACAATTCCCTTCCACTCTGGAGACTTCAAAATTGTTTCCGAGACAGACAAAGACTTTTCTTAAGAAACACATCTTAAAGGTATTGTATCCTTCTTCTAAACGCTCCCCGGATTACAACAGCTATATTACCAGGGGAACAGAAGAGGTAGCATATAAGCAATAGCACTTGAGAGCTATAGAGACAGCAGCACATAAGATATATTTAATTTTGAGTCACCCTAGCACTGGAAAAAAAATGCACCTTGGTAAAACACGAACCTTTCCTTTTAACAATCTTTAATTTTCAAGTCATCTGGTATTTTTTAAAAAGTAGAAAATCAAGCAGCTGCTCAATGACTATACCTGAACAGAAATAGAAAAATATAACAGTGATCCTTCCCAACATTCACAATTGCACATCACCCCGCAGATTTCCTCATTAGTGTCTGAATTGAGAACAAGAAGGAGTTGTCTTTGATAGACCATTCGCTTCCTAACACCAAACATTCTGAGACTCAGACACTTCTGTCCATGAACGCATATCAGAACTCTGAATCAGAGACTCTCAGTACGTCAAACAATCACTTGAATTCCAACTCACTAAAACTGCTACTTCTGCTACTGTTCTTTGAAGTGCTGAAAAACACTTTCAGAATTGTCATTAGCTTTGGCTTCTTTTTTTTTTTTTTAATAATCTAAAGGAACAAACAATGGAGAAAATGCCCATCAACCCCAGAAATATGTCAGTGAGAAAGATGAGAAGTCCAACAATTTAAAAATCAACTAAGCAGTTGGAGAAGAAGGTCAGAGATGGAGGACAGAAGAAAGAAGAAAGCACTTGGGATCTGAGATTTACAGTCTTCTTGCAGTACTTAGCTTCTGAGACAAATCTTTGTCCCTTACAGTGTTCAGATTCTCCAATGACTGTTTTGGTGCCCCCAGGTTAGCATGGTACTACTTACAGTTCTAAAATTCAAGAAAAAAAATTTGTTCTTTATAACAGATTGTAAAAGCCGAGGTTGTGAAACGGCTTTTGTACCACTTCTGCAACGTGACAATTTCTCTGAAGTTAGTGAAAAAGCCTTCAGAAAGTAAAAAAAAACAAACAACACCAAGTATTGCTGATGTCGTTCATTTGTGTCCATAGTGCCTGTAAATCAGACAAAGCAGATATGCCCACTGAATCCTTATTACATTTCAGTGAAGACCAATCTGCCTCATTGGTGGTTGCAACTCAAACCTCAGTTTTCTTTCTCAAACTTTGCATATGTATAATTGATCTGCTCCAATGCAAGTGTCTGTGAGAACATATATTTCTTGATAAACTAATGATACTTCAAATAATGAACAGTTACACAGTTACACTGCCTAACCAGAATTTGTAGGCAGTAGAGTTACTCCCTTTCACAATTTCCTCATTATCAAATGTAAGAAAACAAAAGAATTCTCTACAGATTTTTTTTTTTTAACTATTAGTTGTGTTCTATATCCATTACACTACTTTACTACTCAAAGTTTTAAGTTATGGATATATATCAGTGCCAAAAATCCTAATACAGGATTTTCCAAATCCTCTCAGAAATAAATGACATTAGAACTCAGCACTGCAAATAGCACCAAGCCAACATTTCTGTTGAGGATATATGAAATACATAAAAAAGAATCCAGTGCAATTAACTGTCAACATAAAACTGCACTGCTTGATTAAAGTCATGGGAAAACTAATTGTTTAAGTTAGAAATGTCAGGTCAGCTAAAATTAAAAATAAATAAAATAAATAAAATTTGCTAGAGAAGCAAATATTCTAAATGAGAGGTTAATGTTAAGATGGTCCAGTCAAGAAACTGTAGTCAAGAAATTCTAATTCAAGAATAGTCAAGAATTGAATTGTCAAGAAATTGTAAGCGATGTTGAAAAATAAATGAAAGCTAAGAGTCTATAATTACTTCTAAGTTAATTAATGAACTTCACAGCAACGAGTTCAACTCTTGAGCCATTTTTCAAAGCACGGATAATGCATATGATCATATGATGGAAAAAAAAAATGGAAAAAAATTCTCTAACTCAAGACTGTTGAACAAAGCAACACTAAATCAAGTATATGCACGGTATGTTTTACCAATGGCTGAACAACATGCAATATTCAATATAATTTGCTTTGCATCTACAGGCTCTGATGATCTTTCAAAGGTTATTATTCCAAGACTGTACATCTCTGGAGCACAAAAAGACAGTCCAGTAAGGTAATCAACTACTGTATCAACTGATAATTAACAAAGAGTCCATGAGAAATGGAAATTAATGTAATCTGTTTAACAGTGGCATTGTACAAAACCTGGACAGATTAATTAAGCCATCCTGAATAGGATTCACTTCAGATCCATTTGGATAACTCCAAGTTAAATTAATAATGAATGTTCTTGCTATGATTACTTGTAAGTCATAAGCATCACCAAATGACAATTTATTCCTATTGAGACAGATTCAATCAGAATGCAGAATACCATTTTCCCCAGTTTGATACTGAAATAGTTTAAATGATTAGCTCAATCTAGCAGCTTGATTTTTAAATTGTCTGAAGTTTCACGAGATGAGTGCTGTCTCATCGTTGAGGAATTTAACGTGTAAAAAGTCAGTGCTTTGTATGCTTCTAAATTCAAAAAAGGTGGAAAGTAAGAGGCAAAGAATCATAGAGTAAGAACGTATAAATGTAAATAATATACTTCACCTTTTCATTTTTTTTTTTAGGTACTAGTTTAGCAGGTATTCAGAAGGAGATGTAAGCAAAATCAGACAATCTTTCAAAGTGTCTGGGACAGCTGAGGCTAATGATTGCCAGAATTCCACAGCATGTTGATATTTTCACTCAAAATTGCACCTATACAATTATTATTTGTCAGACTTCTTCCTTTTCTTTTAATCATATCTTAGACACAGAATTCGAAGGAAATGAGTCAGCACATGGGGTTTAACAAAGATTAATGAAATAGGATCTTTATTTTTTATTAACTTGGAAATATTGTCTAATTTTTCATTTTCAGATTATTTTCACAAAATATTGTTGCTTATCTACAAATTGTAAGTATATCACATTTTTGAAGATTTGCAAATCTAGATGTAAACTAGAGGATATTAATATAATTAAATCTTGATGCAGCAACTTTTATTTTAATAATTTTAATCCCCATATTTTTAATTGTTTATGCTATAAGCAATTAATATGCTTTATTTGTCCCTCCAGGAAGAATTTAAGCAAGAAGGATGAATTTGTTCTACTGGGTGATAACTGCAGAGCATAAATATGTGGTAAGAATGCTTTTGATGATGGAGTTATTTAAAACCCCAGTCTTTCGATTTCGGAGTTTACAAGAACATGGAAATGAACATTCAATCCCAACGGGAAATTATGATAACCAACAGGTAATTTCTAAAATGCAATATCAAGGCAACCATGCCTATCAACTGTAGACTTGAATATTTTATCAAAAAAAAGCAGTACTTCATGAAGGAATGCCTTAAGTAAAATAAAAAGAGATCACAAAATGGTTTACCCCTCCTTTCATACATGTACAGTAACTATTAGCACTAATGAGATTCACAAAACATTCTATCTTATTTGTGCCAGGTATGAACCTCATGTTTGAATTAGGCCGATGTATCAGCATTTATATCAATTGCAAATCATAACAGAACAGTAATACAGCAACTTT
>VXAB01007355.1:254837-283854 GCA_013399175.1 Odontophorus gujanensis | reverse complement strand
TATATAATATACATATATATATATTTTAGTCCAGTTCTGGCTACTCTATATTTACACATTTTTAAAATAAATATAAAACAACAGAGATTATGCCTTACCTTCCATCTCTATCCCAATCATACACCTCTACTTTAATTGTCCTAAAAAATTTAAGAGAGAAAAATACTATTAAAACTCATATTCAAATGTACAAGATTGTATTTAATATTTATTGAGAGCATTTGGATACCTCTACAGGGCCAAAGCTAGAAGACCACATTTTCCAGTCATTTATTATTGTGAAGAAAACAGCAAGTCACTCAGGTTACTCAGTATAAATTCATAAATGAACAGTAAAACACAGTGAAAGCAAAGGGAACAAATATTTCTGGGGGTTTTGTTTGCTGTTTGTTTTTCTAATTGATTCTTTAAACCTTAAAGTGCTAATAGCCTTTCTAAGAAGGTTAACAAAACGAGACTCGTGACAGTTTATTGGTATATGCTATTACATGGACAAGGGATATCTACTGTGAAGTAGAAAAAAAAAAAAAAAGTAGTGTGCCCAAATTTGTGATGAAAGGTCTTCCTTTAGGACGAAGTGAACTTGAGTAGGTCATTATGTAACACAAATTCTTTGATAGCACAGAGCAGATTTTAAAATAATACTTAAAAAGAAAGTAAAGCAAACTTCTAAATTTCTACTCCATATATATTTGGTTCTTAAATGAAAGTAACAACACCACAACAAAAGAAAACTTTTATCTGGTAGATGGCATTAATCTCTGCTAAACACTCTGCAGTAGTGACAAATGAAAACTGTGATCCACCCAAGATTTTATGAAGGTCTTATTTGTGGCTACTGACAAAATCTGTAGTGCTTTTACACCCACACATTTCCTCTTACCCCACAGTAGAGGAAAATGCTGCTTGGATATCTGATCAAAGAGAAAAGTGTGGCATCATTTCTTTGAATTCCCATAAAGGAAACAGACTAGCTTTTTAGTTCTTTCATCAGAACATGTTAGATAACCACTAAATTATGGAACCTAACCATGAATCTGGCTTCCTAGAATGAAATAGGATGAGCAGATCATGACGGTACAGGTGTGTCCCTAGATAGAATTCACTTAGAAGTATTAAATGCAGTGAAATTACCTAAAACTACAACGAATGTTTACTGTGGCATATATTCTTACCAGTTACATTACTTTCACCTTTCAACACCTATCACAGAACCCAGAGTACCATAATCTGATCTGTGAAACTATTATTATCTGAAAGATACCGATCTGATTGCAGGAAAATAATCCTCACCTTTGGAAAGAAAAGTTTTCATATTTAAAAAAAGCAAACAACAGTAACAAACTTTGGATGCTTCTTTTGGACCATCAGCCAATACTTATTTGAATTTGACAGCTGAAGTATATTTCCTGATGTCAAATATGATTATTATAGGGAGGACTGTAAAGTTCCATGGAGCTGTTATTTGTAAGGCATTCACAGACCACATCATATAAAAATAATGAAAACATGATCAACATAGGGAAGTAGTTACACAACAATTGGAGGCAGATCACTATATTTTTTAATTCTCTTTTGGAATGCTGGCATTGTTTCAATATCGTATCTAATACATCTTTTTTATAACATTATTATAAAAGCCTTTTCTTTAATATGATGAACAGTGCAGTGTACAGAGACCAGCATCGTAAGCATTATTTTGCTTTGCATCATGCACATAAGTACACATACAAGTCAAAAATTCTATTTGATTAGACCATACTTATAATGAAATCAATGCTATTTTTTCTATCTAATTGAAAGAGAAACACAAATGATAATAACTGTATCAAGTATTTCACTAGGAGAGTGTTAGGAATGCAGGAGAGCCCTTTTTCCTTAAATTTGAAGCAACATGATACTAAGTACTGGAAAAGTATGACAGACAAAGTGAAGTAGCTGTGATCCAGTAGGAAATGATAAGAAAAGAAATTCACAAAAAGAACAATAAAAAAAATCCCACAATCCTAGCAAAAATCTGAATTAGTTTTTGACCTTTCAATTTTTAATAAGTGGCTTATAATAACATAACTTTATTACTGAGAAAGAATTCTGCTTAGCTTAGTGAATATAAGCACTTCTTACTCTTCTACAATATTAACTACTTGAATTAGGTCAAGTGAAGCACAGACCAGTACAAGCAACAGTTTCTGTTTATATTGTGGTATTAGCTAATAAATCACAACTTGATTTGCTTCCCAAAAGCCTCCTCTTCATGGTAACAGATTACAATAGCTTTACTCCATACATTTCACTGAATAATTGTTGTAGTTTCCATGGAAATAAATAGGAGGCATTACTTTCAGAGCAACCTACATACTATGCAATTTGTCTATTACTCATTCAGTTCTTCTAATTCCCATATTTCATATCTCCTTCATTATTTCAATCTAAATATTATACTACACATTCCTAAAAGAATTATGACTAATGCAAAGTCTATACCCTTAGAGTCTTAGTAAAATAATTTAAGTACTCCAGATTTCAAGTAGTAAGGATAGATAGATCACCAGACTTTTATCTGGATATATAATAACAGCATTATCTCAGTTCGTACCAAAAATATGAATAGTGACAACAGAATAACAAGTTATCATCAGTGACCTAAACACTTAGCTCACTGATACTGTTAGAAGTTAATACGTCAATTTTTAAGGAGTCTAAAAATATCAATGTTTCCTCAACTTAACTACCTAGTTTACAGGTAAGACATAGGTAAAACCATAGATTATGACCACATTTTCCAGAGATGGGCCCTTTCATACAGGATCACTGAAAACTTCAAATCTGAACATGAGGATTAAATTCCAGGTATTTCATCTATTTATCAACATATTTTAAACACTTAGATTTACCAGCATTCTTTGACATTACAGTGTCATCCAAGGAAGGCAGATATCAGTGTGCAGTGTGTATTTTTCACTGAATCGTTATAAAAAAGTCCTTGTGGATGCTAGTCACAGTGCACAATCAAGTTGCTTTTTTTTTTGCTTTCTAATGCTTTCTTAATCACCACAGAGAATGAAATCACTGCCAATGTTTCTTACAGATTTATTATATTGGCTTTATTTTTGTAAATGCGTTGTGATGTTCTGAATATATAATATCCTGACAAAATAACATCAGTAACAGAATTGTTTAGAAAAACTTGTCTATAAAACTATACATGAATTAGGAAAAAAAACCTGTGCATGCTAGAAAAGCTTAACCTGTAGCTTACCGGTCATAGTCTCCGTTACACAGTGCTCTGACAGAAATCTTGAATGCCTGCCACACTGGATTTAATGTATTTTTTACAACTTCTGTTTTGTGGCATATTGTAAAACTGCAATAAAAAAGATATAATTTATATTTGTTTACTTTTCATTTTGTGTCACCAAACTTGCAATAAAAAGACCTACAATCAGTATGCACTGGTACAATGTCCATCTAAAGTTTAAGCTAAGAAAAGTCCAGAAGAAAGGCAAGGAGAATGGATGAGAACAGATCTATTTGTAAGTGATTATGAATGAGGGTGCTATACAATTCTAAACCCTAAATGTTTTACCTAACAAGAATTACAACCCTTCAGTGAGTTAGTTCAGTGAAGAGCAGGATATGATTCCTGCTTAACAGGTAAGAAACTCAGTCAAAGGAGTCTTGACTTTTTCATGCTCATTCCCCATTTTAGGTCTATTTTTGTTTGTTTGTTTGTTTCTTTAAAAAAAGCAACAGGGTTGTCTGAGTCAAAGCATGTAAGCCTCCATGAGATTCCATGATCCCCTCGTCTCAAATGAAATATATATGATATTTATAAAAATTATAGTATGATGTTCTTTTGAATCCTCATCTTGGGTAGTGAATTGTTCAAAAGAAAATAGGAGGCAAAGTCACTGTTGAAATCAATACTGCAATTCTACATTTAGATGAACTAAAGTTGTCCTTTGAAAGAATATATTCCTGAAGTTCCAAAGGTGTATATTCTTATCTGACCTATTAGTGAGAAGGAATAGCTAAAAACATTTCCTATCTGAGATATTTTTGAATTCTGTTTCATAGATTACTGTGAAAAAGACAAATTTGCAATGCAAGGAATTTTCATCTAAAACAATACATAGGCATTAGTATATTTCTGAGTTGTGATTTTCTTCAAGTTCTATTTAAAGGCATTTTATATCTTGCTGTTTTACAATTTTTACTATGACTAATTTTTATTTTGGTCTATATTTACCATATGTTCAATTCTTAAGACTCTCAGTTGAAGTATTCGATGTTTGTTACAATAGTCTTATTTCTGTGTTGCATAAATTGATATATTATAATTCAATAAATGTGAAAAAAATGCAACTTAATCTGAAAAAATATTAAAAAAGAAAAACTATTATACTATCTGCAGATAAATAAGCTGCTACTGCTTACAAGCAGAAATATTTAGCAGGTATCTACCTGCCATCTTCATTGCTTCGATGAAATACCAGGAAAGGATCAGATTTCCCAAAGAAGTCCTTCTTGTCTAATTTGTTCGCACAAAACTGCATTAAAACTGAATCCTGAAATTGATAATACAGAACAATTAAACAGAGTATGCAGTTTACTTAAGGAAAATTAAGAATATAATTGTCTACTAACTATACAAATAGAAAATAAAATGAATGTGAGGTCTGGCTTCTAGATGCTTTCTACCTATTCATATTCTTGCAAACGTCCTTATAGTGTAGCTTGAACTGCTAGAAGAAAGAATTCATCCACAGAAGTGTACAAATGGAGTTCTAAGCTAAATACCTCACAACGCTTCAAGTACTTTCTGACATTCAGAGCTGCATTTTCTGGGAAGTAGATGCACAGCTAAGGAACACATCAGAACTAATTTTAAAAGCTGCAGTGAGACACAACTAACTCTCATTCCTTTAGTGACTTAAACCTGCAATTTTCTGCTCCTGCTGCCCGTAAAGCAAATAGCTTAGCAACTTGCTATTAAGATGCCACAAGTTTCCAGAAAATGAACCATTCTCATGTTGTTGTAGCCAGGCAAATTGATAGATCACATAGTATCATGTCTACATGCAGTGTCAAGAGTGCCAGAAGGATTATAACGCAAAGATAAAGCTGTAGATTCATTAGCTGACTGAGGCAGGGCCTACTGGATGACTACGTTCCATTATCAGGTCTACATGTTTAGCAAAAGCAAAATGAAGAATAGAGAAAACATGGTCCACCACTGACTTAGGTAGGGGAGCAGGTGACAAAGGAAATGGAAATTTTATTTCCTCATACCCTTCTGCCTTGGTCTTTACTGCTAAGATTTGACTTTGAGAATCTTGGACACCTGAGACCAGTGGGAAAGTCTAGGACAGATCAACATACTAAGTCCACCTGGAGATTAGTATGTAACTAAGCAGTCAATAGTACGGCCAATAACAATTAATGTCTTCATTAACGAAACAGAGCAGACTCTCAGCAAGTTTGCAAACAATACAAAGCTAGATGCAGTGGCTTATCCACCAGCTGGACCTGAGGAACCTGTATGAGTTGGAAAAACAGGACAAGATGAATGTCAAGAAGTTCAACAATGGGAAACGGTCTTTGAGGGCAATAAGCTCCCGCACAAATACAAGCTGTGGGACAAACAGCTTGAAAGTAATTTTGCAGAAAAGAACTGGGTGGGCTCAAGCCACCACTAAGCTCATAATGAGCCATCCCTGTGCACAATGCAACAAAGGCCAACAGCCTTTTGTGCCGCACTAAGTAGAGCACTGAAAGGAAGCTGAGGGAGATGACTTAGTACTGGTGATAGCATACCTGAAGTACTGCTTTCATTTCTGAGCTTCCTGGCACAGGAACATATAGGATCTGGTACAGGACATATAGGATCGATTCCAGAAAAAGAGATAGTAAAGATGAATGAGTGAGGGACCGGACTGCCTCTCATACTAGGAGTGGTTAAGAGAGCTAAGATTCTCAGGCTGGAGAGGAGAAGGCTCAGAAGAAGCTTAGCAATTAGTAGAAATACTTAAGGAGGAAGTAAACAGATTCCTCCTCATTGGCATTCAATGGCTGGAAAAGCAGCGATAGGTACAAAATGAAATACAGGAAGTTCCATTTAAACATAAGAAAAAAAGCCCTTTTTCTACAAGGGTGGTAAAACACTGGAAGAGACTGCAGAGTCTCTTTGAATATACTCAGAACCTGACTGCACAGAGCCCTGAGCAACCTTCTCTAAGAAGAGCAGGAGAGTTGGACTAAACAGTCTTTCAAGGTTCCTTTCAACCTCAGGAATTCAGCAATTCCAAAAATCTTTGCCATTATAAACATAAGGTATCCATTTTGGAAAAAAAAAAATCTCAGAAGATCAGTTAAGAATTAATATAAATAATGAATAACCTTAGATAGGAAAATATCCCAAAGAAAGGATGTGACGGTTCATGAGGGAGAGCAAGAGACTGTGTTTGAGAGAACATGATAGAGAATAAAGAAGACACTACACGAGGAAGAGAGACTGATTCTCAAATACACTGTGAGGTCCCTTCAGTGCTTTCAGATAAAAGTCACAATATACACAAGTTTTGAGTGAGGTCAGCATGAAGAACATGAAGGACTTCAAATACACCTAGTGCTTATGTTCATTAAAAGGGAAAGAAAATAATCCTGTACCAATTATAAGTTTAATGACATATTTCTGATTTCTGAATAGTATAATTAAGAATGAAATGCTAGCACTGAAGGATAAACCAGAATATCAAAAAAAAAAAAAAATACACTGCAGCCTCTTTTAAGGTTGCTTATAAATGCTCAGTGATGGCAAAACAGTCTGAAGAATTGCTAAGCAGAAAAACAATTTCTGCAGAAAATCAATTAAATGATACGTCCATCTTGTCATCTGATAAAGTGTTATCAAGTTTCAATCAGGTACTGCCAAAATTTTTAGACAAAGTAAAACGAAAGGAGAAATATAGGCATTTTCCATGACCCTACATCACTTGTGCTAGTAACACAAGAATGTCCTATTGCTATATGAGAGAGCTATAACTTAGCAGCACTTTCATATCATCAGGTTTGACAACACTACTATTTACTGATTTATTCTATTGCAATGGAAGGAGATGTGTGAACAGAGGCTGAAAGACAATGTCACTGTGTAGAGCAATGGCAAAATCAGTTCCCATTCCCAAGTAGGTCAAACATTTGTGTACAGAAAAAAAAAAGAAGTCAGAGCAAGAAACCAATTTCTTGAATTGTAGTTAGATGTTTTTTTCCATTTAAATCTAACAGACAAGAAAGGGAAGCATTAGGATCCTCTCTAGCAAAGGACAAAAGCATTAAAATCCTAACTAAAGTTGGCAGAATTAGGGATAATTTAGCCTAACAAATTCCATCTCAAGGACATAATTTTTCTGGTTCTACTTACTATCAAATCTGAAAGAATTAACACTTAATAGTGTCCACTGCTTCTTTCAGAAATCTCAGCCAAAATATTTTTTATAAATCTATTATTCCAACACTCATTATTAGCAGAGAAAAGGTAGTTTGCACGAGGGCACTCCCAACAGATGCAGTTACTGGGAGTTAAATGAAACCAAGCTGGAGCACCCTACTAGCATAACTGTGCAGAACTGGTAAGCTGTCTGACAAAGGCAAATAAGACTTTAGCCTGTGTTCTGTTCAAATACACCAAATCAGCAGAGAAATAGTACAAACCTAACTAAGCTAGAAATAAAGCAGAAAATTAAGGATTGCTTTCTTACAGAAGATATTTCTTCTAATGAAATTAAGAAAATTAAGACCTAAAAAGACTAGCTACTGGATATATTAGTAATAAGAGGGATGTTACTACTGCGGAAATAGAATAGTAATTAACAGCTTATGGCCCAGTATGAAAGTTAGAAGTTACACAAAATGTAAAGCTAATGCTAATGCCCAACACCATCCAGCTGCTAAAACTAAGCCCCAGAAACATCTCTTCAAGCCCTGAGGTATTTTTGTAGGTTTAAATATATAACCTAATACTGCCCAGATCCCCTGGACATCACCAAATACCTGATATTATTTCTTTCATCATTTAAGATTTGGTATCTTGTCATTGCAAACTCTTCCAAGACACATACTACAGCTCATTCAACTTATACCATGCTTCGACTAACTCCCTCACCTTCAGATTCCAACCTTTCTTTATCACCCTGTATATACAGTCCTTCCTTATTTCTCCTTCCAGTCTGTTTCTCTATGATTTATGGTTTGCTGCTAGCTCATTCAGTGCTGGGAAGCAAAAGACCTGGCTTGGCTCCAGGTACTTTCCGACCAGTACGACTTCTCCTCTGTCCAATCTACTCCATGATCCCCTAAGAGGAGGAAAAGTGGTGATATAGTTTGGGGAGGTCATTATCACACCAGCTCTCTCCCCTTAACCAGCTGAATTCCCCACTGTCTGCCACACACTCAGAATTGCTTTTGCTCTCTATTAAATAAGCAGGCGTTTGCCATTTAGTATTTGCATCTCCCCAGGCAGCCTCCACTTTAAAGGAAACTGTTTGAACTTATCTTTTATGGAAATTCTTTTAAATACCTATGTAGCTTTTCCCAATAAACATTAATTTCACATTTCTTTAACAATATGACTATTAGCATATATATTTTTATTCTAAGGTCAATTTTTCCGTGATGATCATACAGTATCAATATATCATAATGGAAATGTAATTCCATGGCTGAAACAAATGGATCTTTGTTAAATACTGGACACTAAGAGACTAAAATATGATTACGTAGAGAATTAAAGACTAGATTAAGACTCATTTAAGAATCAGAAACTTTATCTTTCAAGTTGTTTTTTGCTTCTTTCTTTACTAAATAAAGCTAAGATGGCAAAAAAATAACCTAACTTCTTGCAGATATCACAAAATGGAAATTCATACATTTTACTTATAATAGCCTGGTACAGTGTAAATCACATCTATTTTCACTTTATTTTTCAAAAAGCAATGAACACACACTTACCCGACAACAGCCCAGTTCCTCTGCTGTTACAATGACAGTTCCACATTTTTTTCCAGGAATGCCTCTACAAGAAATGATACCACATCATCTCAGTACTTTTAATAGTACATTTATGAAACTTAGATCTGACACAGATAAACACAAGTTTTCAAGTCACAAAACTGACTGCGTGCCATTAAATTTCACTCCTCAGTGAAAAGGACTCACTTGGCTGAGTAAAAAAGTTGGTTAATTTAAGTGAATGACATATTCCTTCTCATTTGCTTTAAACAGAACAGTTTCAGTTTTAAAGGAAGTAACATAAAAAGTTTAAATGGGATGGAATGACAATATCAGAAATTCTGTTTTCTTCTCTCTCATTTATTCACTTAGTAATGAATGTACATATTATACTTTTACAAAAATGATCCTTTAACAGATTTGTCTTAAAGAAAATGCCTAAAATATATATAAAGCTACACACAATTTTTACAAAGGCACTGAAACTGAAATGTTTATGAAGACATATAATAATTTCACCATACAATACAGCAGTTATACAATAAACCACAATTCACATAAGCAGCAACTAAGCACATGCTGTTGCAACATCAGAAAGTACAAAACAAATCCTTAACATAAAGAACAATATAGGAACAGAAAAGTCACATAATCTGATAGTATTTGTCTTAATGGGAAAAAGAATTACATATATTCAAGTACGACTTTGTAATGCTGCCATATCCTAGTATCTACTAACATGTCCATTAGCACATGCCTTGATAACTACTACTGGATTTTTTTTTCCAAATTGAATGTTATTGCTTATGCTAATTTTGTTCCTAGTTCTTTAATTCCATCCTTCTTTCTTGAACTTAAATAATATTAAATAAAATTTGAATAAAATTACTTTCCAAGGAGACACTGAGGTAAAATTAGACTTTTAAATTGGCTACATTTTTCAGGCTTTTCAAAGACAACTATAAGGTATTCATGTTCTCTTGTGACATAACATCAACATACACATCCACTGTCATTATTTTTGTTTACTCCTTTCCTTAATCCTTTTGACATCTTTTAGAGTGCTCGAAAGCTTTGTCAATGGTTTACAGGCAGGTTCAGCCTGGTTCAGCGATGAATGGGGCAGGGGGACCCACAGACCCATACCCCAGGAAAGGGGAAAGAGGCAGGAAGAAAGGCCTAAAAACAAAACAGCAGCAATGATCTGAGGAAAAAAAATAATTTACTAAATAAGATATAGGAATGCAAAGTAACACAATATAATAGAATTGAAGCTAATAAATCAAATAAAATGAGAGCAAAAGAGTGCCTGAAAACCAATAGCCTTGCTCTAACGCTGAAGGCGAGATGGCTAGGAGCACACACTGCAGGGATAATCTGAAAGGAAAAGAGAGGGATCTCATGACTTGTCAACAGTTCCATCTTTCTCTCTGAATGGAAAACACAAAGTAAAGCAAAGTCCTCTGGGGTACGTAGTAGTTCTCTTCTGAGACAGATATACCCAGAACTATTGACAATCCATGGAATTGGAGCATTAACTCTTTAGCTCCCAGTGCACTACATTTTGTTATGATGTGGAATACTGATAACAGAAAATCATAAAACCATGACAAGCTTTAAATTGTTCAGTAAGACTATGGTACAGCATTGCACTGCAGAAACAAATACAATCATGAAAAGCAAACAATGTCATTTTAACTTCTAGGCAACACTACACCATATCTACTAGTTGTATAAATGGGAGACAGGAGAGAGCAAGAGACAGACGTGAAAGAAACAGACAGACACAAGAAGTGGAGGGGAGAAAAGGAGAAAGAGAAGAGGGGGAGGAAAGAAGAGAAGTGGTGGGAGAAAGTTCTTATAAGCAGATCAAAGTTTAGAAATTATGAATACAGGAGCAAAGATTGATGCAAATCCTATGTAACGATTTTGGAAGCTTGCTGAAAGTCCTTTGTGGAATGTGATGCTTACATCTATAAGGAATACACCAGGGAATGCCGCTCCTATGCCACTGCAGTCAGTCATTTACCACTGATCACAGAAATGTATGATTCTTCATCTGAAACTAGCATCCTCAGTGCAACAGGGTAAGTCCGATTTCTTAGAAAACATAGTAGGTAGGGAAGCTATATAAGTTCTTGATAATAAATGTAAACTAACAATTTAAGTACATACTAATCATCATAGAATCATAGAATGGTTTGGGTTGGAAGACACCTTCAAGCTCATCTAGTTCCAACCCCCCTGCTACAGGCAGGGACACCTCCCTCTACACCAGGTTGCTCAGAGCCCCATCCAGCCTGGGCTTGAACACCTCCAGGGTGCAAGCATCCACAACCTTGCTGGGCAACCTGTTCCAGTCTCTCATCACCCTCACAGTAAAAAATTTCTTTCTAATATCTAGTCTAAATCTGCCCTCTTCCAATTTAAATCCTGAGGCACTTTTCCATTTAATGCAGCTTGATTTATTATGTACAATGCAATTTAAGACCAAGTAGGAGAATTTTCTAAAAACAACAGGAAAAAGAATCTAGCCACTGCAAATGTTATACAGTATGATTTATAGTTCAATCCACTTCTTGTAATGATTTGGTTCTAAATCTGCCACCCTCCAATGGCTCAGTGCTTGAAAACTACGGGATATTGACTTGTAGTCTCAGACTTTCAAAAGATGAAAAAATTGTGTTCTTTACTTTGGAAAAGTACCTCAAAAACTTTTGAAATTTGGCAGTGAGAGAAGCAGAAGAAATTACTTAGTTCTAAGAGTGATGCTGAACTTACATGGAAAAATGTTTCAAGGAACAAATCATATGCCCATGAACCATCCTTTGATGAACAAGGAAGAAACAGAAATCCTAGAAGTGTAACTAAAAATCCAGAAGGTTCCAATACCACAATTCTGTAGGCTATGTCACTCAAACAGAAGGAACCAGTATCAGAATTACCATTATCTGAAGTAAAACTCTTGCTACATAGACATCTGAGTCCAGGAGGGACTCAAATTAGCATTAGGGATTTATGTGAGAGGTAGTCCACACAGTGACAGTACTTACAAACAAAAGCAATAAACATATCTTTTTGGTATGAAAAGATCAATAGATGTTTCTCATTCACAAAAAAGTTGTGTCACATGCTAGATCATGAGAAATACAATTTTGTTCACTTCCTGAAGAGTAGGACAACTAAAGCAAATTGCTCATAAGCTGCTTTTGTTTCTGATAAACTTGTCACCACACAATGATAGAGGAGAATCTTATGCCATTCTGCTTGCAGACAGAGTACATGGCAGTCAATATCTGCCAGTCTGAAACAGAGATCTGCATGGGAAGACTTGTTGCATTTTGTCTCATGAACATGGAGGACAAGGGAAACCCAACCCCAAAAGACACATGTTTTGAATCACCACTCTGAAAAGATGAGGAAACTGGAAAGGCAATCCCTTGAAGAAATTTGCATGAATGTATCAGTAAAAAATGGAAATAATGATTGCTGAGTAGACGAGAAAATTACACACAGTTAAGTCCTACCTGAAAGCATCTGAAGTAAGGTTTGGTTTGACTACCACCAATGATCTAGAGAACACATCTCTTATAAAAGAAAGATAATTTTGCCATGATGGCTGCCAAAGAAATGCTTAATTAAGATTAGCACAGAGTTTTTTTTAAAAAAAGCTCCCATTATTCAGGAACTGACAACTACCAAGTGACTTCTGCAGTTTGTGATGCTATTAAGGATGAATTTTGTACACTTGTCCTAAGACTACAAGCATGAAAAACAGACTGGGCCACTTGCAGACAGTAAAGAGTTTGTTCTCTTACAAATTTCCTTACAACTATTCACTAAGAAAAGAAATTCTTAAATGTAAAGTCAGTACCCTGCCAAAAACTTCAATGGTCATAGATGAGTCAAATGGAAAGACCTTTAACTACCAATAATGCCTCTTGAGTAAAATAGAGTTAAGCTTGTGCATTAATTGTGGGTTAAGTATTATGGACCACTTCTTTCAACTACCAGGCAAATATTAACTATTATTTTGCAGATGAGTTCTGCCCGTTTAAATTCAGAACTTAGTGTCACTATCCATTTTTAGCTTTAGTGAATATCTGGTTTTGAGATGTCCTGGAGTTGTTTCTGTAGCACTGAAGTGACAATACAGTAACTATTTTTGACAACCAAATTCTCTGGGTAGGATTTACTGGAAAAGGTTATAGAATAACATCTGTGGGGTAACCTGTACTTCATAATCATTACCAACTCCATCACTCAGGAATATTCTGATACAGAAAACGTGCCATTCTGGTTATAAGCTGGGTGCAAACTGAATTAAGGAAGATAAAATGTGAGGAAGATCTATGTATAGGTTCTTATTGGTTTGAGAGCTCAGAAAATGTAATTGTTCTACAGTTTTCAGACCATTTGAAGTGCCATTCTGGCAGACGTTACGGCACACGGTTACCTGAGGTCTCTGATACTATAAAGAATGAAAGGTTTTGCTGTTAGAAAAAAAAAGGAAGTCCATGGAAAGATTCCCAAAGATGGCAAAATAATTGCACAAATCTTTGAAGAAGCAATTGACCGTTACAAGAATTGAACACAAAACCATCATCAAAAGTAAAAATCCTCAACAGTATCTGCATGTCTGTTGTCTGGGTACAGTCTTGAGGAGTTTTTGTCTCCCTAGAACAAATGATTCCACAACTGAGACGCTGTATCTGCAGAACCAAAATAAGCTTGAAAAGACACTGTGATTTAACAAGAACTGAAAAGGAGGATCTTGCTAGAGTTAGTGGAAAAGTCAGAGAAAGATAACAATTAATACTGGAATCTGAACATCTGAGAATAAACAGAGCCTCAAATTTGGCAAGCTGAAACTGCAGTGATGCAGATGATTAAATTTTTTAATGATCTGAAAAGCGTTCACCATCTTATTTCAGAATGCAGAGAACCTAAACCCTCTGGCAGTCACAGCCACAAATAAGAATACAGGACAAATAAACAGGAAGTGCCTATTTTAGGGCTCAAATGTATTTTTTCTATCAATTATGTTGACAGCAAGATGACAAGAGAAAGAACTTTCCCAAACAGGCCAGCTGGATCCAGTACAGCCTCATTAACAAGCAATGGCACTCAGATGTGAATAACTAGCATAGAATGGTCATTAAGCTTTGCAACGGCTCTGCCTCATCGTTAAAGGGAATCCTAACAGGAGTGCACTTAGTAAGTCCTGGAAGGAACATTTCTCGGAATTATAAATGTAGTTTGTATATATCTTCTCTCCAGGAAGATATAACATGCAAATACCAATTTATGAAAAATATCAAGGAAAGTGATGATCACTTGAGAGGAAAAATTCACTAATTCTGAAATGGTTATATTTGCACCTCATCCTTTCATATTTATACAACTGGGGCACACAAGGTCAGTCTGAGTAATTCTTACACAGAGCTTGACTTGAGAAAGCATTTAATGAATTGAGTAACCTAAAAGTTAAAGAGAGTAAAAATTACTGTTAAAATGACAAATCACCCATTTCACCTGCCTTGTGTGACTAAATTTATTTCCCAGGAGAAACAAGCCAGAGGAAACGTTCACATTTGTACTTGTCCAGTTTGTAAAACAAAGTGCAGCAATAAAGAACTGTTTGCGAACTCAAAGGCTCCTAGACAGTCACAGGCACAACAGGGTAGCACACTACCATACTGGAAACAAGTGTCTTCTGCTACTGGCAGGCATTAGTAGACTTTGAGAAACAGAAACAAAAAGGGAGGTTGAGGAGATATCCTCACATCTGCCAATAGCAAATACTATTAAATTCACTCTGTGGCATAATTCACTGAAGCTCATAAAACCAATAAAACTGCAAGTCATGCCTGTGTTGAAGCCAAGGAAGAAAAGTGTATGTTTATCCTCATTTTTGCTCTTACCACGAAAGACAGTACCAAGACATGCAGTTCAACCTGCTGGACAGATCATTGTAATAGTGACCCTCTCAGCTTGAGATGAGTACTTTCATCTTGATGAGGTGGAGAACAAAGGTATTTTACCCTGAAAAAGTACCGAACGGAAGTTTCCCTGGTGATGAGTGGTCTGATCTAGCCTTCATGGCAGCCATGGGTTCTCAAATCTCGCAAGGTTTTTGTAGATGTTCAAAGTGCAATCTTCAAATCCTTCAAACTTTCATTTTGGAAAAATGTCAGAGTTTACTTGAATGTCATAAGAGGATGGAATCCAACCTTCTCAAGCTGCTTAACTACAGAAAGTGGTACTTCAGTAGGGTAGCTGACTGGAACTGTAAGAACACTGAGCATTCTCTTCTTTGTACGCCTATTAGCCGAGAACAGAAGAGGCAGAATTTTAATAAGCTTCAGCAATACTATGAAGAGAAAAAGCTCTTTGATCTCAAGTGAAAGATTGTAAAGAATGTTCAAAATATGTAAAAGTGGACTTGACTTTGTAAAGAGAACTGTAAATTCAAAGCAGAAGGTATCCTTAGGAAGGGAAGACATGCAGTATTGTCAAAGGAATCACAGCATCACCTAAATTAGAAAAGACTCGTAAGATCATCAGGTCCAAGAACACTGAGACATTAAATGCACCTGTATAAGCAAACAATCATAAACAACAAATGTCTCCTAGACACCAAGGTAACCAGGCTCCAGAAAGTCCAGAGCAAAAAATCAATTAGCCCCAGCTGTCTACAGCATTGTCAAAAACTCCAATAAAATAAAACCTGAACACTGAGATGAAGAAAATCAACATTAACAAATACCTACCCACACCACTTATACAAAAAGGAAGGTATGTTTTGAAACTTTTCAAAAGGACAACTGCCTTGGGTCCGTTTAGTAGCTGACACTTAACAGAGCAGACCTAAACAATACTTGTTCAGGCAAGAGAGAATGTATTACAGTACAGGGAAAGATATCAGTGAAGATTCTCTCTCATAGCTAATTTCAAACTTTAAATTTCATCTGTTATTCACTTCAGACTTGACAAACCATTGAACAAATTATTTTTAATCTACATGTTTAAAATAAAATTCAGGAGTTTACTTAGAGAAATTTTACAGTGTGCTGAGCAATTTACCACATAGCAGACAGAATGAAATACAAAGACTTGAGAGAAATCAGAAAGATTTCTCTTAGCAAATACAGGTGTCCTCAAAGTCAGCATCTGCCTCTGACCAAGTCATTACAGGCTCCCTTCCTTCCAAGTGACACCTAGTCCCAACAGTTAATGGTATTCAGAGTGCAATTCACTGTGTAATTCACAAATTCATAGCATAAGTTAAACTAAATCATCATAGCTGATAGCATAAGTCTGTGAACACTCATTTTAGTAGAAGGAAACAAATAAAGGCAAACCCCTTGTCTCAAACACAGTATAACATTCAAGTGAATAGACAACCTGACTACACAGCCATCCTGTTTCGCAGTGATAATGAAAAACGTGGCCAGAACAAGCAGAGAGTGTGTGTCCCCAGCCCACAGCACAGAGGCTGTCCTGGGATAGCCATGGGAGGACCTGGACAGGTGGGGATGGGCCTTTGATGGGGTAACAGCTCTCCTGGGAAGGGTCTGGGAGTAGTCTAACATACCCCTCCCATCTCCACACACCCATCCTCAAGGCTATTTCTTGGACAGGTTTTGTCTAATAATCAAAATGGCTGCTGAAGTTAACCACTTGGTATGAAAGTTGCTTTTCCTGGGTTGTTTTTCAAGTCACTTAAGGAAGCAGTCAAGAGAATAATATATTATGTTGCTGTATGTGTGTGTTCTTAAGTTTAAACAGTCCATTTATAGGAGTTATTCTGAATTATGCTGCAGACATTGAAACCCTCCACATCTTTCTGAACAGGTGATTCAAGGTGCTGAAGATTTTCAATACCCTTAAAGTACTTTCCAGTGTGCATAATCCTATTACCACAGATTAAAGAAATAATAACAAAACGAGTAGTGACATTAATAGAACTGTTTATGTACAGGTAAGTTAAGCTCTGATTTAAAAAACATGTATAAATACTGCTTGTTCGGGAGGGCATGTGGAACAGGAGAGGTTTCAGGGTAGGGGTTTACTAGGGACTGGTCATAAAAACCAAGTCTGTAAATACAATGATCAGCTGTTTGAACTATGCATACTTGGAACCCCTTAAAATTTAGCAAAAACACATCTACTAACTCCAGTTCCAAGCACTAAAGAGAATGTGAATTATATTGTTAAAGGATGTTACAGCACTAATGATAACAACACTCATGGATTTCAGCAAAAGAACTAACAGCTTACAATTGTTACAAATCAATTTGAATCACCTGCAGTTGGCTGTAAATTAGGGAAGCTAAGCCAAAGGCTTATTTTGAGAAAATACTATGTGAAAATGTTTTTCAAACACTTTTCAAGGTTTTCATTGTCACTCAATTTCTAAGAGTTAACTAGACAGTGAGAGCTGTTGAACAGCTGATACGTGCCTTCATAAACTCTTAATTATTAGAAGTAAGACCTCTACAGAAAAAAATTTAGTCAAGGTTAATGGACTGGAAGAGCTTAAGAGGAGTGCCTACCTACAATGCAGTGGTAGCCATTTATGATTTAAAAAGGTTTGTTTCAGGTATGCATGTTTCAGAAATGGAAGGACTTGAAATCTCATTTAAAATGTATGTAAAACTTAAAATATTTTAAATGAGATTTAAAAGTAATTATACAAAGCTTATTTTTTGTTACAAAACATTTTACTTTTTATAATGTTTCCTTTTATATTACATGGACATCAAAAATATTACATAAATTCCCTTGTTACTTGTTAGTTTCACCCAGAAACACTTTTGAAGCCAACCAGAAATTATTTTTTGGCATAACAATATGAAACCTCAGGTTTATTTCCAAGCTTACATCTGCATTGGAATAGTACAAAATTGAGAATTTAATTGGATTCAAGTACTGAGAAGGTTTGGGACATGACAAACTTCAATACTTCAAAGTTATTTAAAGAGAAAATCATGACTATCATACATAGTTCTCCTTAAAGTTGGCCACTGCTATCATGAAGCTGAAAAATTCAGGACCACCTCCACACAATATCAACAAGCTCTTTTGATACAAACTACAGAAATGTTATTTTTCCTTAATATTAAGCTCTCCACATTAGCAAAATCTAAGGAAAATGTCTACAACTGATGTGAACTGTACTTCATGATGATCCTGATTCCCGTTATCTGAATACAAAGTAATAACAAGTGTCATTTGTAATGCTTTTGCCAAAGTTTTATTCTGACAAATATTTTCCTATAACTGACAGGTGTCTGCGTAGTCTCTATATGGAATTCACAATATCTGCAATGTACAGATGCAGTCTCTTCCCTAAGGAATTGCACGGAAACAATTCAACCCACACAGTGCTTGTCATCGTTTATACAAATGGTTTCCTAAACCTGAAAACTTCACCCTCATTTACAAGGAATCCAGCACAGAGGAAATTATTCATATTGAATCCAATAAAATGTGATAAGAACATTACAGCACAGTAAACGAATTTGTGACCATTCACAGCAGTGCAGCTACTGTTTAAAAAAAAAACAAAACAGAACAAAATGAACAAATATACTAAATTAAAAAAATATTTATCACCTAAAGTGTCTAGCTATACCTTTAAATATTTTCTTTTAGTGTGTGCCACACCTGAATTTTTAGCTTACGTTAGGATAAAGCCTGTAAATTATTTTCAATTACTACGGCATTTTTTAGGAATAGATAGTGCAGTTGTTTCTCAAATCTTTCGCACTTTAAATACCTATAAATCCCTATGAAGAGTGGTTTGCAAACATAAAATCTCTCAGCTGCAGAAAAATTCATAGATCACATGAAGTTATTGATATATTTTGTTGGATAAATAGTGAATATTTGACATACTGTTTGGAAATTGTATTACTGGGATTAATAAAAATAAAAGTAGGAAAGTCTGAAACAGGGTTTTCTTCCTTGATGCTTGAACAAAAGGCAATACAGATTTATGATGTGCTAATCTGCAGGCTAGAATATCTTTTCATTGGGTTATGAGGATATTCTGATATGGTATCTCAGTGCTTTGGTAGATTTACAATGTCTTATAATGCTCTGATACCAGTGTTCCCTGGTATCAAAAGGGATTTTTGATGAGGTTCATTAAGCACTGTAAATGTTGAGTGATAGCCAACATTCAATCCATGCTTTGATCAATGAAATAAGGTACTACACTTGTACTACAGGGGTTATTACAATTCTACGATTCTATGAAAAGATAAATTCTATTACCTGGATTATAAATGGGCACACCTAAGGAATGGTTCTTTGCAGATTTATGCAACATGACAATTTCATATTCATGGACAAGACAGGAGGTTAGTAAAAGGATAACATTTTCTTCTGAAGAAAATTTAGCTTGTGTAGGTGCTTGTTTGAACCTAATTCTATATAAATTTTAACTGGTTTTTTTTTGTTTGTTTTGTTTTGCTGAAGTAAAAGTGTAAATTTCTTTAATAATGACAGTGTTATTGGTTACTACCCAGTTGTCCAATTTTGCGATCTATTAAATAAAAAGATCATTTCCTTAACAAGGACAAAGCAATGTAGTAGATTTAGGTAACATAATCCAAATATTGTTATCAATTACAGAAGAAGCAAATATTTTAGAAGAAATAAGAAGACAATTTCAATACAATCATTCAGATACCAATCCTCTTTGACTAGAGACAACACACTTTTGAGAAATTTGAGATGAAAGTTAATTATTTCTTGACTGAGGAAGTAGTCGTATTCACATCAGAAGTCTACAGATGCTTTGAGAAACGGATTCACTTGGACTAATGCCATCATTTAATCTGAATAAATAAAATGGCTAGTCTTGTTAAAGACTCAACACTCAGTGAATCTCAGAGACAGAATTTCTTCACAGTCATTATTTCATCTGGCACTGTACTCTAGTTCTACCTATTTATATAAAATAAAGAAAAGATGAATATGAAAAGCAGTGGAAATCTTACAGACATTTATAAATATATTGGTAACATTCCTCAGAAAATAAAGGAAAATAAACAATAGCAACATAATCACTGCATACATGTTCCCAGTACTTAACATCATTTAAAAAAAATTAAGACAGAAACAGAATGTAAAGTTTAAGGAACATCAGGGTTACCAGTAATCTCACATTCATATAAATGACAGAAAGGTGATTTATAGAATCAAAGAATCCTTAAAGTTGGAAAGGACCTCTGAAGACCATATAGTCCAACTCCCCTGCAATGAATAGGGACCACAGCTAGATCAGGGTGCCCAGGGCCTTATCCGGCTTCACCCTGAAAGTCTCCAGGGATGGGGCATCAACCACATCCCTAGAAAACCTTTTCCAGTGCCTCACCACCATCACTGTAAAAGATTTTTTCCTTATATCTAACCTAAATCTACCCTTTTTGAGCTTCAGCTTTTTATCATAAAGAATTGTAATTTCAACTATTTTAAGATTATAATATAAAAAATGAGGATACCTAAAGAATAAGTGTTTATGTTAAAACACTGGGAATGTGAATCAGAAATGTGAAGCAGAAATCAATTATTTAATCTTATCAACGATATGAACTAAGTCGAAACTTCTTCCATGTCAATGGTCATTCCTAAGCATAGATTGAGAAGAATAAATAGAATATTTAAAACACCAAAAAAAGAAAATGTTTTTAAGAGTGTTATACTCAAGCTATCTCTCATGCACAATATAATTTATTTGACATAAAATTCTGCATTAGTCAGTGAAAACTCTCAGTTAAAGGAAAAACAACCTTCTCACCTTATGAAGCAGTATGTATTCAAACAACAATGAAGAATTACATACTTACACAATTGGTTTTTCCAGTCTGCTCCCCTGTGATCCAACTATTTCTCCAAGTGTGCAGAACATTTGTCCCAAAAAATCCTGAAAAGTATCAACAAGAGAACTCAGAAATTGTAGTTTTGACTGAGAAGAAAAAAAACATAAAAAAGGTTTACCATTTATTTAGGCTTTTCTTTAGAGTTAAACACATTCTACAGAACATTGTATCTTAATAGTAATTGTGTAATTATACTGCTCATATGTTGCCTTTTTCATCAACAAAAATTAAACTGAGATGGAAAAAAAAATTAAACTTTCCTCTTCAAACAAGGTTTTAAGAGTCTTAAGAACCTTCAAAGACAGTATAAAGCCTTCCTCACTAAACTGGAGCGTTTTAATAGATTGCTCTTCTATGAAGGAGTGTGCTTTCTAGCAATTTCTTGAAAGTTAATTACGTTGGCAGGAGTTCAAGCCTGTGAAGGATCTTTGTGAGCATCCTGGATTGACAATCCAGGATTGATTTAATGACAGACGTTATTTTTGATTTTTATAATTTTACTGTATCAAGTAATTTTCATATTCCATCTCCTCATAACATAAGTAGCACCATAATATGAATGGATTTTCAAAGTGTTGGATGGATATCGAAAAAAAAATTATGCTGCAGTTCAACTCCTGAAAAGATATATGTGTGTGCTTAAATGTGCCCTTTATAGTAATATATCCCATTAAAGTTACAATCATGAGCATTATTCTTGTTATTAACAACAGCACAACCTCTGTAATTCTCTCTGTGCACCTGGTATTAATTACATTCAAAAGTAAATAAATACACTTAAAAACGCTAAATCGTTTCATCACAAGAAATTATAATAAATAGGAAAAAACTTACATGTTTCGACAGATTAGGACTCTTGGAGTCAACATCATAGCTTTAAAAACAAAAAAGAAAGTTACATCCAGCTTGCCAGATGACAGATCTGAGGACAATGTAAAAAAATGAAACTCATGCAATTCTTCCACCTACTTCAGTGTGTGAAATTTACACAAAAAGATATATGAAAGGAAGTCTCACCAGTAAGAAAGGCAAATTGATTCATTAAAGATTACAAGATTACTGTTCACTAGCTATCTAAAATATAATTGTTTTCAGAGTACAAGTTAGTAAGAGAAATTATTCTAATATTCCTGTTTGAACAATGGAAGCAAGAAAAAAAAATCAGAACAAAATTTCAAAATTAATCTTTAAAACAGAAATCAAACTACACTGTGAATTACTTCCTTAGTCAAATGATTGAAAAACTACCTAACTATATAAAAATAACTCACAATAAGTCAAATTGCTTTTAGCAAGTGTTTGACTAGCTCTTTTCAGCTTTTTAT
Organism: Odontophorus gujanensis; assembly: GCA_013399175.1. Taxonomy (NCBI): domain Eukaryota; kingdom Metazoa; phylum Chordata; class Aves; order Galliformes; family Odontophoridae; genus Odontophorus; species Odontophorus gujanensis. The sequence goes on along the minus strand of VXAB01007355.1, from coordinate 261,626 downwards.
CACCATCTTCTTCCTCCAGATAGAAAATGACAGTCTTTTTTTTTTCATTATCATCAGACTAAGAAAAAAAAACACACACAAAAAAACCAAACAACTCTGAATTCAAGAAAAATTTTAAAACATTTAATACAGTAAGTCCTTTTGGGAATACTAACCTTTACACTATCAGAAATTCCTCACTGTAAGATAATCCCCAGTAATATTTGTATCATTCGATTCAGTAACAGAATTGAAAGTGTATTCTTAATCCCCACCTCAGCCTCCTACATCATGGTTCAATCCCCACACTGTGGTACATCTGCCATTTGGGCTCCCACAACTGCTTGTTGGGGTGAACTGTGGACCAGATCAGAAATCAGGAGGATGGGAAGCTGGATGGGCAGCAGTACAGCCAGTTTTACGAATGTATTTGTAAACAAGAAAAACACAATAAAAAGAATGATTACAGGAATCACTAACAGATGGTTTTTGAAAAATAGTAACAACTGCACACTGTCTGGTGAAATTGAACAGAAACAACCAACCAAATAAAAAAACAAACAAAAACAAACCAAACACCTGTTAGCTTGATCTCTGGGCTAGCTATGCTACTGGAACAACTGCAACAAAAGTCACTGGCAAAACCAGTAACAAACCATCAAATAGCAATGGAAAGAAGGCTGAGATGTTGGTCCTATACAATGTATGCAGGGGCTCATGCTCATTTATCAGTATCTTCATAATACCAAGAATCAGAAATATGCCTGCCTTTCTCTTTTTTTGTTGCCAGAAATTTAAATCATCAGGACTTTCTTTGGAAAATAACATTTTAGCCAACTGTAGTGCACAATTTTATCACGGAATTAAAAAAGTGTGCTTTATGAATATGCTTCTTTCTTGATCTATATTGGAGTTTTATTCCATCAACAGCTACGAGTCTCATTTTTAACTCAGAATTCTACAATATTTCATTTCCAATCTATCAGTTACAGGACTTTGAAGTGAAATCACAGACTGGCTATATGGTAAGGCAAGCAACATTTAACTTTGAGTTCAGACTTGCGTCTCTCAACAGCAGAAAGCAGGCAGGTCGTACATTGTAAGCACAGAACACAATGTTTACTGCTTTTTGTAAATAAACAAACAGAAGTCTACTTCTCTGAGTACATGGAGAATCAAACAGAAGACTGACAAAAGTCAACTCCGAGTACTTTTCCAGACTATGCTAATCCAGAAGTTCTTTATAAATTTTCTTTCTTTGACTGAGCCTATCTCTCTTCTCCTTAACTCAGTACTTTTGCTCTTCTATTGCACTTTGTCTTCCCATAACATACATGCAGCCTACAAGGAACAGCAGATAGCCAAATCAGGATTCATACAGAGTCCCAACTGTCTCTTAATTTCTGAAATGCTTCACCTGAGCTTGGAGGGGAAAACCCTATTTCACAGTGCCTAACTCTTAGTAGAAGATAACTTAAACAGCAGGAAATAGTTATACTTAGCAGATTCAACAACATTGCCTACAAATTCTAAAAAAAAAAAAAAAAAAATTGGGAAAAAAAAAATCAACAGCAGGTTTTCACAGTGAAGGTGAAAACAACTGCACCTGGCCACCTAGAAGTGCACTGTCGTCTATCTTAGCATTCATTTCACTCCTTCAACAGTTGAAGTCCAGATGGAAACAGCTAGCTGCTACCTGTGCACTGTGTACTACAGTACTTTTTCTCCCTTACTCATCCACCCAACAGTCCTTATTGGCTCAGGCAGCATTCTGATATGCTATAAAAAGACAGTTAAAGCTACAAGCAATTAGATGTGTTTTTTTATTTGCCTGTTTCTATGACATAGGAGATACTGTTATTTAAAAGCATTTAAATACACTCTGGTAGCAGCTTAAAACAAAATCAGCACAAAAGAAAAAAAACATGTAAGTTTAATAATATTGCTAACATACATGTCAGGCACCATATCTTTTTTTTTTCCATTAGTATAAGAAAAATCAACTCTAATGCTCTATTTACTTTATGCCCTGATGAATACACAGATTGATTTGCTCACAGAAACCCCAAGAAAGAATAAAAATAAAGAGATCATAAGAGTTGCTTTTAAGCAACTTCTGAGATACAAAAGTGGCACATTGAAGATAAAGTGTGTAATATTTAAAAATGGCTTAAGAGCAGACTTCCTGGGAAATTTTAGGCAAATGAAGAAGGGTTTCTTTTCAAGTTAATTTCGTGCTTCACAAAACTCTGTATGTATACAGAGATCATAATAATAGAGTCAAAGACTGTTAACTTACAAATCAAATCGCAGATTCTCTCTTTCTTCAAAAAAGTAGTCCATTATAAATTTTCTTACAAAATCTGGATTTAAAGTATTGTCAATTACTTCTGTTCTTCCAAACTGTAAAAGAAAAGTATTAGTTTAAGGTAAGTAATTTAAGGAATTATAATTAAGTAGATCTCCAAAACCTGTAGTATGATATGAAAAAGCCTATAATGTTTTTTCTTAAACAGGAGTCAACAAAGAAAACAATCACATCCACATGAACAGACCAGTTATCCATGTATGAAGAAAGACTGGCAGAAGAACACATAGATCAGCATGAAGGGTGGTGCATGCACTGTGTCATATGGTAAACACTTTATAAACACCAGTTCCCAAAGTCAATCAGAATCCACCAAAAATAAATAAATAAATAAATAAAAATCAGTAGCACAAAAACCCGCTTCTCCCTCAGAAAAGACAATAGCAAATAAAAGCTCACACAGTATTTATTTCAGGTAGATTTAAATATTAGAGAACATAGTTCTTCTGTTAGAAGTGTATCATTTTTGCACCATCCTACCCCTATTTCACCTTTGTTCAGCTCTCTTCTTATCTTAATTTATTTTTAATCTCTGAGCTTTCTGGAAAATGCCTTTTCTTCCCTTAGTGTTCACACCACATTACGGATGAGCTGAAACTATTTTAGACAAAAAGAATAATTTTTGATTGAATTCAGCTCACAATCAACAAAGATATAAATAACTGATCATAAAACTACAGTTCTGTGTTTTAGCTGTTCTTTCGAGATGTATTTTTGAAACAGAAAACAAAACAAAAAAGCATGAGTTAATGACATGGGCATTTCATTTTGTCCCACATATTGAATATATCAACACAATTTAATAGAGCCTATTGAAAAGGTCATTGACACTTCCCCGAAAGATCATCATTAGTAACATCTCAAAACTACAGTTTATGACTCCAGTCTTTCTGCTAGTCAAAGACTGACAGTTGCTTAACTGACAGGACTGAATTAAATCTATAAAAATGGACAAGGAAAGAATAAAGACAGTAATTTTCTTCTAACTGAAGTTTTTTGAGATTTTTTTTTGAAGTATCAATATCACAGGTGTGAATGCAGCCACCACACAGAGCCCGTATTTCTAACTGGAGCCCTGAATATTTAAATTAACATCCACGTTATGAAACGACAAGAGCATAGTTTGCCGTCGCTTCCTCTCAAAACTCAGGAATTTCCTTTCATTACTTGATTTTCATAAAAACTAAATAGTAAAAAACTCCAAACACATTATTTTTATCATTTAAATATACTTAATTACTTTCAGTAACTATTTTCACTCTTACAGTGCCCAAATAAATCCCGACACCACTCAGTCGCACTCGCCATATGAAGAAGTGAGTCTGTACCTAGGAGTATGACTGCCTTGTAAAAAGCAATCACCCACCTCAGGTACAATGAAATATTCAACAGAAGTTAACACATCTTCAAGACAGCATTATGAAGTCTCAGAAACAGGAACAATCCTCAGAAGTGGCACAGTAGTGATTTGCATCTTTAAACAGTGTGCTCAAATTCTGTTGGGTAAGTTCATTTTGTTATGCTGTGAGACGTTCAATCGTGACAGCATTACACAGAGATATTCATATTCCAGTACTTCCTATGAAAGACAGAGAAGCAATACTATCTTTCCAATAAGCAATATCCTTTCAAAATCAAAAGATGAAGAAAATTGAACACATAGTGTCACTTAGCATATCCCTCTGCCAAGATTCTATTTCAGTTCTTAAAAAATAGGTAAAATGATTTCCTGATCTCACTAGAAACTGAGATCCCCCGTAAAAAGGCTTCTGAGTATGTCCTAGAGCACCAGCTGTTTAGAAAGCAGGATCATGAACAAACACTGTATTTCTTCAACTCTCCTAAGCCAAAGCAATCGTTACGAAAGGGGTAAGGTACTATTCGTAAGTGCATCAAAGAAATCTCCAGAGCAGCAAAGATACTGGATATTCAACTGGAACTCCCAGAATCTCTTAAGAAAGGTTTGGCATTTGTGCACAAGACCCTAGAAACAGACCAGAACAAGAACAAATACTTTCATATAGTTCACTTTACATGAAAAAAAGACAGTCTCTTGAGAAGACTCAAGGTACACTTTAAAATGCTTGAAAAAAGTTGACAGGCAGAGTGCTACAAAAAACACTCTCTTCAACCAGCACTGGTCACTGTTATGGCTAAGTATTAATGAATGATAAATGAAAGCAGCACTAGAAAGTTGGCACTTCTATGGGAACAAGTAGGACTGGGATATATGTCTGGGCTAAAAACCTCTCTGATTCAAATTCTATGTGAGTTGAAGTTTCTCACCAGTTTTGAGGTGAAATACATTTCAGTATTTATACAAAAAAACTTCCCATCTCAACTCCATACTTCAGAGCATTCATCAGTACTGGAAGAGGGAAAAACTGGAAGCTGGAATGGCTGATTAAATGAAATATGCAACAATAGCTAAGCAATTGGTACTGTCTGAAGGTGTGCACTTAGAATAAGAAGCCATTCTGACACAAGGTTCAAAGCAGGAATGAGAAATGAAAACAGTGGCATCATGAGGTCCATCATTTTTTCAGTTCTGAGCAGGAGTATATCAACAGTTGAACTTAATGATCTTAAAGATCTTTTCCAACCTAAATGATTCTGAGAAGAATGTGACTGTAGCTCCTCAAGAAGAGTACTATAAGGGGAAACAGATGTGCCAAAGATTGGATGGACAGCTGGAGGAGGTCATGAAAACAAAATTGGCTAACAGTAAGATCAACAAAGCTCTCTTCCCCCTTTCACTGATCCAGTCTTTCTAAAATACTGAAATTAAGATAGAGCTTACTCTTGAGCAAATTGCTCTTGTAGCAGTAGAAAGCAAACAATCCTTTGTTTGACAAACCTAATAAAAAATTGCTCTCAAGAATTTCAGAACATGTTGTTCACTTCAGGGATAGTAAATGGACTCAAAGAATACAAGAATAGAGAAAGATGGTGTTAAAATGCATGACCTTCACTACCTGTGGACAGACTGTCTATCCTGAATATTCAATTCTCAAACATTCTTCCCAAACAAACAATTCTCAAACTGTTCTTCACCCAGTGGTGCAGTCCTCAAGCATATTCCACGCTGCTCCAAGCCTCAAGATGCTACTTTGAAGACCTGAATTTCACCCATCAAGAGCCTGCATACACTGTTCTTGTAATGCTTGTTGAGAGATGAACTTCTGTACCTGAGGCTTTAATGTAAAGGACTGTTAGCTAGTTTCCCACTCACTGGATGCTAAGAAAATCCAATTAATTAATTAAACGGGGAAAAAAACAACAACACAAAAAAAAGCATTCATTTTTTGTATTTCCTAAGATGAAGATTCCTTGCCATGTACTAATGCAAATTCTCCTGGTAGAAAGAAATTTTATTTATTTATTTCGCCATCCTGATTTTTATACCATCTCAATTTAGTGGTCAAAGGGTTTTGAGGTTAATAGAAAATCATAAGCTTCATTTTGATATCAGACTTATAGAAGACTAGCAAGTTAGTTAAAACTTTTTTTTATGAGGCTGTTAAAAACTACATACCCATTTATACCACAGCCCTCTGCTAAAGAGGCTATAAATAACTTTTGCAAAGAAACTTTCACTATTACTCTAAAAAGAAAATAATCCCAATAAATGTTGATTATAAAGCATTGAGTCAATTATTTCCATTAAGACAGCCTCTGAATTCTACTCATGAAAAACTCAAAAGTGTATCCTATTATGGTGAAAAAAACTGTAGATGCTACAGTGAAATACATAATTACTAAACGTAAGACTAAGTTTCCACTTCGAGTAAAATTAATTAGATCACATAAAACCTTATGGTAGAAAGGTAGAATATACTCATCTTAAAGATAAATCTATTAACATAATAATTTAATTATATTTACTAATAAATAATCATTTAAGTATTACAATAATTTACTGAATTATTACTATACAGAGCAGAAAACATAAAAATAAGAGTTAATTTTCTGGATAAAAACTTCTGCGAAGTCCCAAAAAGTTCCTGTGACTGACTCATACATACATACATAATCCAAAATATTATTTAAGCCCTCTACAGACAGTAGTAGGCTACACTTTGCCATATTTTGAATGTGCCCTCACAAAGTAAGGCAAAGCGAGTGTTTTTAAAACCGAAGATCAGATTCCGTCAATGCATTTGTTGCTAATTCTACTAGTGGAAGTACCTGATGATCCCACTGCAAGGAACGACAGAAAATCTGCTTTGAAAAATAACAGCCTATAAAACTGAGAACTAAACATTTTAATTGCTTGCTGAGGATGTGGTAACAGAATAACATTGAGTAAAACACTGGAATCCGTACCATAGGCGAACAGGAGTCAATGCCCAGAAAAAATCTCCTCAGAAACTAAATTGAGAGCTTGATTTAACTACTCTATTGAACCAATTCAGATATCCTAGCTGAGGGAAAAAAAAAAA